>PISX010010070.1:0-72266 GCA_004024625.1 Mellivora capensis | reverse complement strand
GACAAGAAAGAGAAAAAAAAGAATTACAACAAATGAAAATTGGTTAAGAGAACTCAGAAACACACCAAGTATAATAACATTCACATTATAGTGACCTCAGAAGGAGAAGAGAGAGACAAGGGAACAGAGAATTTATTTGAAGAAATAATAGCTACAAACTTCTTGAATCTGGGTAAGGAAATAGAAATCCAGATCCAGGAGAAGGAGAGAGCCCCCAACAAAATCAACCCAAGAAGGTCCACCCCAAAGCACATAATAACTAAAATGGCAAATTAGTGATAAAGAAAACATTTTAAAAGCAATAAAAGAAAACCATTACAAGGTAAACCTCATAAGGCCATCAGCTCATTCTTTGGCAGAAACTTTATAGGCCAGAAGGGAATGGCATAATATATTCAAAGTGTTGAAAGCAAAAAGCCTTCAATAAGAAATACTCTACCCAGCAAGGCTATCATTCAGAAAAAAGTAAAGGTGGTTTTTCAGACAAACAAAAGTTAAAGAAATTCATCGCCACTTAAACCAGTCTTACAAAAAATGTTAAAGAGGATTCTTTGAGTAGAAAGGAATGACCATAAGCAGGAATAAGAAAAATAGGAAAGGAAAAAATTTCACAGGTACATATAAACATAATAAAAGCATATTATTCAGTTATAAAACCGGTGTGGAGGTACTGGTTTACTGCAAAAGCAGTAAAATCAGGTATACCTATAAAAATCAATCAAGTGATTCACAAAATAAAAGGTTGTGAAATACGATACCATATGCCTAAACAGTATGTGTTGGGCAGGGGAGGAGGGATTAAAAATTTAGTTCTTTTTAGAATGGGATCAAACTTAAGCAACCATCAATGTAATATAGACTGCTATATGCATAAGATATTAAAAATAAATCTAATGGTAACCACAGATCAAAAACTTCTAATAGATATGCAAAAATAAAGACAAAGTAATCCAAGTATATCACAAAAGAAAGCCAGCAAATCACAGAACAAAGCAAGAGAAGAACAGAACTATAAAAACAACCACAAAACAAACTGGCAGTAAGTACATATCTTTAAATTATTACTTGGAATGTAAATAGACTAACTGCCCCAATCAAAAGACAGAGTGACTGAATGCATTAAAAAACAAAAAAGATCTATTTATATGCTGCCTACAAGAGACTCATTTCAGACCTAAAAACACATGCAGATTGAAAGTGAAGGGATGGGAAAGCAGTCATCATGCAAATGGAAGTGAACCAGGGTATCAATACTAGTTATCAGACAAAATAGATTTTAAAACAAAGACTGTAACAAGAAACAAAGAAGGACACTATATAATCATTAAGAGGAACAATCCAACAAGAAGATATAACAACTGTAAATATCTATGCACCTAACATGGGAACACCCAAATACATAAAGCAGCTAATAACAAAGGAAGTAACTGATATTAATACAATAAGTTAAGGACCTTAACACCCCACTTCTCAATGGATAAGTCACCCAAACAAACAAAAATTAACAAGGAAATGATGGTTTTGAATGACTTATTGGAACAGATGGATCTAAGATATCAGAGCATTCCATCCCCAAGCGACAGAATACACATTCAAGTGCACATGGAACATTTATCAGAATTGATCCCATGTTAGGCCACTAAACAAGTCTCAGCAAATTGAGAAAGACTACCATCATATCATGCATCTTTTCCCACAATGCTATGAAACTAGAAATCAACCACAAGAAAAAGGTCTAGGAATATCACAAATACATGGAGGTTAAATAACAAGCTATTAAACCATAAATGGGTCAACCAAGAAACTAAAGAAGAATTGAAAAAGTATATGGAAAAAATAGAAATGAAAACACAACAGTCCAAAATCTTTGGGATGGAGCAAAAGCTGTTCTAAGAGGGAAGCTTAGAGCAATATGGGCCTACCTCAAGAAGCAAGAAAATTCTCAATCTAACGTTATACCTAAAGGAGCTAGAAAAGGAACAAACCCCCAAGCCAGCAGAAGGAAGAAGATTAGAGCAGAAATAAATGATATAGGAACCAAAAAAAAAAAAAACCCCAAAAAACAAAACACACACACACACACACACAAACAAAAAACAAAAACAAACCAAAAAAAACCCCCAAAACCACCACCACCAACAAAAAGACATCCCTCGCCCCCCAAAAAAAAACCCTACAAAAATTACAATAGAACAAATCAATGAAACCAGGAGCTGGTTCTTGCCAGTGGCAGTGGGGTGGGTAGAGGCAGGGAATCAACAAAACTGATAAAGCTCTAGCCAAACTCAGAAAGAATTTAAATAAAATCACAAACAAAAGAGAAATAATCAACACCACAAAAATACAATTTTAAGAGTATTGTGAAAAATTATATGCCAACAAATTAGACAACCTAGAAGAAATGGATGAATTCCTAGAAACTTATAACCTACAAAAAACAAACAAACAAACAAAAAAACAAAAAAAAAAACCTCCCAACAAACAGAAGTCCAGGATCAGACAGCTTCACAGGTGAATTCTACCAATATTTAAAAGAGAGTTAAGGGGTGCCTGGGTGGCTCAGTCATTTAGGCCTCTGCCTTCAGCTTGGGTCATGATCTCAGGGTCCTGGGATTGAGCCCCGCGTCAGGCTCTCTGCTCGGTGGGGAGCCTGCTTCCCCCTCTCCCTCTGCCTGCCTCTCTGCCTACTTGTGATCTCTCTCTCTCTCTGTCAAATAAATAAATCTTTAAAAAAAGAGAGAGAGAGAGAGTTAATATCTGTTCTCATATTACTCCAAAAAATACAAGAGGAAGGAAAATTTCCAAATTCATTCTGAGGCCAGTATTACACTGAAACCAAAACCAGGTAAAGACATCACAAAAAGAAGTGAACTATACACTATTATCTCTGTTGAACACAGATGCAAAAATCTTTAACAAAATACTGGCAAACTGAATCCAACAATACATTAAAAAACAATCATTCACATCAAGTGGTATTTCCTCATGGGATACAATGGTGGTTTGATGTTCACAAATCAATAAACATGATCCACCATATCAATAAGAGGAAGAATAAAAACCATATGATCATTTTAATAAATGCAGAAGAAGCATTTGACAAAGTAAAATATTCATTCATGATAAAAAACCCTTAGCAAAGTAGGTTTGGAACCTCAGCATAATAAAGGCCACATATGGAAAAAAAAAAAAGTACAGCTAATATCATACTCAACTGTGAAAAACAGCTTTTCCCCTAAGGTCAGGAGTAAGAAGACAAGGATGTCCACTCTTACCACTTTTACTCTACACAGTACTGGAAGTCCTAGTCACAGCAGTAAGACAACAAAAAGAAATAAAAGGCATCCAAATTGGTAAGGAAGAAGTAAAACCATCACTATTTGCAGATGACATGATACTATATATAAAAAACCCTGAAGACCACCAAAAAACTACTGGAACTGATAAGTGAACTCAGTAAGGCTGCAGGATACAAAAAATCAATATATAAAACCTGTTGTATTTCTATACACTAATAATGAGGCAGAAGAAAGAGAAATTAACAATCCTATTTATAATTGCAACAGAAATTATAAAATATCTCAGAATAAACCAAACCAAGGAGTCAAAAGAACTGTACTCTGAAAATTATAAAACCCTGATGAAAGAAATTGAAGATGACAAAGAAATGGGAAGATATTCCATGTTCATGGATTAGAAGAACAAACATTGTTAAAATGTCCATACTACCCAAAGCAATTACAGATTTAAGGCAACCCCTATCAAAATACCAACATTTTTCACAGAATTAGAATAGTCCTAAGATTCAATGCAATTCATATTAAAAGCCAATGTCCTTTTTGCAAAAATGAGCAAGCCGATTTTAAAACTCAAATGGACTTGTAAGAGGCCCTAAATAGCCCAAACAATACTGAAAAAGAGGAGCAAATGTAGAAGATTACCTGTCCCAGTTTTAAAACTTTGTGCAATGCTACAACAATGCAAACACAGGCACTGATAATTACAAGTTTCCAAACATTAGCCACCAACATGAGGAGAAACATTTAGATTAATCCACCTTAACTGA
Organism: Mellivora capensis; assembly: GCA_004024625.1. NCBI lineage: Eukaryota > Metazoa > Chordata > Mammalia > Carnivora > Mustelidae > Mellivora > Mellivora capensis. Next base: position 68,200 of record PISX010010070.1, on the reverse strand, counting down.
GAGATTAAAAAATATATCTGTAATCTGTTCTTTTAATTTTTTGACAAAGGTGCCAATACTCTTCAGTAAGAATGGTCTCTTCAACAAATGATATTGAGACAATTGGGTTCCACAAAGCAAAAGAATAAAGGTAGACACTTACCTCACATCATATGCAGAAAATTAACCCAAAAGGGACCAAAGCTAAATATAAGAGCTATAAACAAACAAGCTAAAACTTAAAACTTTTACAGCCAAAACTTAAATCTCTTATAAGTAAACATGGGTGTAAATCTTCATGACCTTGGATTTGGCAATGGTTTCTCAGATATGAAACCGAAATTACAAGAAAAAAATTGGACTTCATCAAAATTAAAAACTTTTGTGCAAACATTATAAAGAGAATGAGAAGACAGTCCACAGAAGTCTAAAAAGATTTGTGATTCAAATCTGATCAAGATCTAGTATCTGGAACATAAAAATAACTTTCATAAATCAAAACCATAAAAACAGTCCTAAGTAAAAAATATATGTTATAGGTTGAATTGTGTTCCTCCCAAAAAAAGATACGTTGAAATCCTAACACCGTTACCTCAGAATTTCTTGATTGGAGACGTAATTGTAGACGTAATTACTTAAAGTGAGGTCCTATCAGAATAGGGTGGGCCTCCAATCTGATGCCCTTATACGGAGGCCACCATATGAAGACAAAGGAAGATGCTCATATGGAAATGGAGGATTGGAACGATTTATCTTTATGCTAAGAATGCCAAAGATCTGCTAGCAGATGACCAGAGCCTAGGAAAGGACAAGGCAATATTTCCTTGAAGATTTCAGAGAGAATATGACCCTGCCTATATCTTGATTTTGGACTTCTAACCCTCAAGAACACTGAGACCATGCATTTTTGTTTAACGTTATCTAGTTCATGGTACTTTACTTCAGCGCTGTCGAAGAAAACTAATTCAATGGGCAAAGGACCTGAGTAAACATTAGGGCAAAGATACACAAATAGCCAAAGAACATATGAAGGGATGCTTTTTGTTTGTAGTTATTAGGAAATACCACTCAAAAATCACAGTAAACACCACTTCACACCTACCAGAATAGCCATCATTTAAAAAGAAAAATGTCTGCAAGGATGTGGAAAAATGGGAGCCCTTATATATTACTGGTGGGAATGTCAACTGAATAAACTGCTTTGGAAGGATTTTAATGGTTTCTCAATGAATTAAACATAACTGTCGTATGACCCAGCAATTTCACTCATAGGTATACACCCCCCAAAATTGAAAACAGCTGTTCAAACAAAAATGTGTACATGAATGTACACAGAAGCACTATTTATTATTGTCCAAAGATAGAAAACTCAAATAGCCATCAGCTGATAAACAAATGGGTATAACCATACAACGAAACACTGCCCAGCCATAAAAAGAATGAATTATTGACATATTACAATATGTATGTATGAACCTTGAAACATTATGCTAATTGAGAATCCAGACACAAAAAGCCACATATTCTAAGATTACATTTATATGAAACACCTAGAATAGCAAAATCCAGAGACAGAAAGCATATTAGTGATTGCCAGAGGCCAGGGATCGGAGTAAGAAGGGTAGTGACGATGTCATGAGTTCAGAGTTTTCTTCTCAGGTAACAAAAATTCTATGTGCATATAAATGTCTATACATGCACATGGGCACACGTACATACACACACACATAAAATATTGATAATGGTGAAAGGCAACAGTTAATCTTTAGAGAAGGGAATCCTTACTCCTGAATGTGTCTCTTCTTTCCGTTGTAATGTGTCTTTGTATAGGACAAAAGAGGTTGATTAGTAAGGAAAGCAAGAGAAAATGAGCAAAAAAAAAAAAAAAAAAAAAAAAAAAAAAAAAAAAAAAAAAAAAAAAAAAAAAAAAAAAAAAAAAAAAAAAAAAAAAAAAAAAAAAAAAAAGAAAAGAAAAGATAAACCAATGCAAGAAAAGAAAGCAAGAGAAAGAAAAGAGAAAAAAAGAAGGAAAAGAAAGAAAAAGATCCAATTAATTGACTGGGGATGAAGTTAATCAATGGTGTTTCAATTCTTAGGTTTTACTGTATGAGTATTAGATACAGAATTGATATGCTTCTCTAATTCACTGCTTTTCAAATGCATAGCAGTTTCTACATGGTAAAGCACTTTTAGCTTATCACTATGCAAAGGACAGTAGCCTTGCAGAGTGTCTTAACTGGTGATTGCTTTCATATCAGCAGCTTTTCAACCTTCTACTATGAATCAAGATTCACCCTATTTTAAATCTTTTTTCCTTTTTCTGGTGCCTCATTTTCACCAAGGATCACGTTTTTTTCTGTGACCCTCAGAGAAGACATTTCTGTTTTAGCCTATATTTTCGGATTTTTTTTTTTTAAAAGGACAGATACCCTAAAAAATGTGAACACAGAGCCTACCATTCCTCTGGAAGAGAAGGCTGTAATGGGATACCTAGAGAATAATATTTTTGGAAACATTTTTACCATACTTAACATTGTATGCGGTTTTCCAAGTCCAATCCTGTTATAGCCCAAAATGCAGGTCTTAGATTTATTTGCCTTATATAATTATTCCTATTTGTAAGTTTCAATATAGTTAGCTTTTTAAACTTCTCTGTATTACCATGCTTTGGTGTTTAAGAAATATTAAAGTTTAGAATCATTGTGTTAGATATTCAAATCAATTTTTAACATTTGGGGATTTTTATTAATATTTCCCCGTATTCTTGCTGTCTATAATTGGCAATGAACTATATTATCTTTTAAGTATTATTTCACAAATGGCCTTACATTCTATCATTACAAAATACTTATGATTTTAAAGACTTTTTTGGATATTGTATAGTTGACCCTTGAATAACCAGAGGGTTGTGGTTCTGACCCTACACAGTTGAGAATATGCATATAACTTTTGACTCCCCCAAAAGTTAACTACTAATAGCTTACTATTGACCTGAAGCCTTACTGATATCAATTAACATATTTTGAATGTGTATGTATCATGTACTAAGTTCTTATAATAAAGCTACAGGGAAAAAATAATAAGAGGAAATACACTTGCAGGACTGTATTTATTGAAAAAAATCTGCACATTAGTGGACCCCTGTAAACCCATGTTGTTCAAGGGTCATTTGTAATAATTTTAACTGATGTGTTCCAAAATGATTTTGTCCATCTCTGTAAGATAAAACTTGTCCCTATTATGTGAAAACGCAAAGTAACAGGATGAAAACAACTTGAGACTGAAGTGTAATGTGGTTATATTTTTATGTTCCTTAAAAAGTCATTTAATGCCTGGGCATTGCTGTATCAGCCTTTAAAATAATGACACTGTACCTACTGCAGACAGGTTGTGAAATCCAGAAAACAGGTTTTACACATTTCTTTGTTTAGGTTTCATCATTTTTCTAGCTAGAGACTTTGAAGAGTAGAAGGCACAAAAGGAGAATTTTTCCAGCCCTTTCTTAAAAATTGGAATTAAGTAAGTCAACTGCTGTTTAACATCCCCGACTTCCACAAAATATTTCAGAGGAAAATATGCCAGCACCTCAGAAAATTCAAGGTATCTTGATTACCTTTACTCCCTTTTTAGGGGTGAGTGGTGTTATCAAGCTATTCCCAAAGGTGAAGAAAAAAGGTAAAACTTACCTTTATGAGTTTCCTCTAGTTTTTATTTCCTTTTCCTCAGGCATAATCACCCATAAAGGGAGATTTTATTTTATCAGGTCATGGTGCAAGTGCACAATAAGTTAGTGGGTAGAAGACAGAAATCTTTATTTATTCTGCTTTAAATATAAACTGAAAATATAATTCAATTTTGTACTGTTTCATATTAGGGAGTCAAAAAGACAGACACAGTCCCAGAGCTCAAGCAAATAGTATATAAATAGTATGTTTATGCATGGCATCTTAATGAAAAGTTTTACACATTAATTATCTCAATTGATCCTTATAGCTTCATATAGGTAAGGCAGGTATAACTTCATATAGGGAGGGCAGGTATAAGATAGATGTCTAAGGCACAGAGGAAAAAATGCTCAAAAATTAATGGACTGTGATGCCTATTCACTAACCTTCCTGATTCATCCTTTTTTTCCTCTCCTTGAAATTCCCTTTTAAAATACCACATACATATACATAAATACATGAGAAGTACAAATTCATAGGAATTCCTAACAATTAAGGCTATTCATACACAGTTTTGTCAATTCCTTGGAGGAATTAGCATAAATTGAGGGTAGGTGGATCAGATTCAAATAATCAAAGATTCACTGGATGCCTAGATCTTTGAAATGAAAAGAGCATTGAAGAACATCTTCATTTCCCTCTTCTTCCCTCCACCAATCCCAGTGTGCCCCTCGTATCAGAGATTCTGAGCCCACACAGGCAGAAAAACCAGCCACTACCACACCTGTTTTCAACTAATGAGGACCTGCTTCTCAGGTACCAAAGCTGCTTCTCCCACCTGACTTTCCTAAAGACCAGACTCACGACACTCATTCTGGAAACTATAATCAGCACTAAGGTAACAACATAAAGTGAGAAAGAGAAAGTGTTACAAGTAACAGATACCATTTTTCCAATAATGATGTCCTTGTAAGGTCCTAGAAATATCTTTCAGTTTTAGAATTAGGCGTTTTCAATCAGCATCCACTATGCCAGGGGACTAAAATTCAAGCTTGACTCAAAGAAAGGCAACTATTAACACAGATTTTTTTATAAATGCAAGCATCTTTCTTCTTTTATCCTGCTGCCAACATTTATCATCACCTGCTGAGCACAATATCAAAGGTGCCTTATGCCATCCATTTAAAATCATTATTTACCTAGATTTTATACCAAATAGGGGAAGGGTTTATTTCTAAATGTACTTTTCCCAAAATGGATTTTTCCCCATAGAAAAGAAAATAATTGGCCACAAAAAAGGTGGTTTTCACATAATGGAATTATCTGGAAGTGAAAGTTCCAGCAATAAACTCTTTATGCAAGACATTTTGCCTTGAGTTATTAAATATACAACAATGATACAGAATAAGGCATTTAAAAGTTTTCTGTCTCTCTGAATTTGCAGTAATTCTATTTGAATATTAAACCCCAGATGTTTTTTAGTTCATTTTAATATCACTTCTATGTAAGTTTAATAATTCTTCATTAGACCTGGAGTTGGGATAGTCTGTTTCAGTTATGTTCATATACATCCTGGAAAAGCACTAGCAGTTGTCTACCCTTAGCATTACCTTTTTTCACATTACTTTTAGCCTAAGAGTAATGGTACATGGTTTTAGATTATCTAGAAAGAAATACTATTATGAATGGGATCAAGGGAAAAGGCCACATATCTCTAAAACGAGGAACCAGGACCTTGCATAAAGACTTTGTGGTTGCAGTGTTGAAGAAGATGGAGAAAAACAGGAGAGTGATCCTAGAGAAACCTTGGAATTAGAAAATGTATCTCCAATAAATACCCTTGACTTCTATTACTTAATGAGTAATATTTACTAATAAAGAGAAGAAATATCATGGAGCCTATGAACAGCTTGTGTTACACACACAAATATCATACCAAGTTTACAAAGAAATAACAGATATTAAATAGCACATTTATATTTTAAGAGTGAAAAATGAGCAGAACCTTGGGAATAGTTTGCCTAAGGTATTATTACTGACCTTTAGGTAGCTATGCCAAACACATACAAGGGGAGAGGGAAAGCAGACTCCCCGCTGAGCAGGGAGCCTGGCCAATTTCCTATGACCTTGTTCTCAGAACCTAATTATTATTTTTTTTCAGATTTTATTTATTCATTTATTTGTCAGAGAAAGAGAGAGAGTGTACAAGCAGGCAGATTGGCAGGCAGAGGCAGAGAGAGAAGCAGGCTTCCCACTGAGCAAGGAGCCTGATGCAGGACTTGATCCCAGGACCCTGGGACATAACCTGAGCCGAACCGCAGCAGCTTAAGCAACTGAGCCACCCAGGCATCCCCATTTCTTTCTTTCTTCCTTCCTTCCTTCCTTTCTTTCTTTCTTTTTCTTTCTTTCTTTCTTTCTTTCCTTCTTTCTTTCTTTTAAAGAATTTATTTATTTATTTGACAGAGAGAGATCACAAGTAGGCAGAGAGGCAGGTAGAGAGAGAGGGGAGGAAGCAGGCTCCCTGCTGAGTAGAGAGCCTGATGCGGGACTCGATCCCAGGACCCTGGGATCATGACCTGAGCCAAAGGCAGAGGCTTAACCCACTGAGCCACCCAGGCGCACCCCCCCCATTTCTTTCTAATTATTAACTTCATTCCCAGTCTTTTCTTATCCACATGAAATAATTTGTTTTCCTTAATACAGTTTGCTTTTCAGCTTTCTAAAATAATTAGAATGCTCTTTCTTCTGTCTACTATCCCTATTTATACCTGATCTGAATCCAAGTATTTAGTGAGGACCAACTTTGCTTTGAAATTCATTTTCTGTATAGTACAAGAGTTTATCTGAAGTCTTGAGATGGTGACTTTCTGGGTAAGTTTCAAAAGATAAAAGTACCTTTAGTTTCAATGTATTTCCATTAGTCTTGGACTTCTGTCATTCTTCCTTCATCAACAGATACAAGGCACTCAGCCTGGAATCTCAGCATCCACCTAAAAAGATTTTGAGACAGCGAGATCAAAGGTATAAAGAACACAAGTGGTGATGCAGATTGTTTAACAGAGAAGCTATTCTTTCAGTGACATGTTGGTGGAGCTTCTGGAATGTAACAGTGGTAATAAAAGTCCTCACAAGGTTTTTGGAGATTATTCTATGACACTAGTTAGACCCTTGACATACTCAAGAAATTTGTCCACTTATCTGAACAAATGCCCCAAATTTCAATGATTGGTCATTGAGTCATTGAATTGTGATGCTATACTGTCCAAGAGGCTTACTAGTTAAGTGAAAAGTAAAAGAAAACTAAATTTGCTTTGTGTTTTCAATAAAATGTAGACAACCAAACAAACCATGCCTGGAGCAGTGTAAAGTAAGATGAAAGGGAACTGAACTAAGATAGGAAATAAAATTAAAAAGAGATGGCACTGCTGAGACTGCACAGAAAAAAAAAAAGCAAAATAGAATTGTAGACTGAACTGATGAGTTAACAAATAAGAGCAAATCTCTAGGAAATCAAATTAGTGTGGTAGAGAAAAACTGGAGGGTATCTAATAAGTCCTAGCAAAGATTAAGACAATTAGAATACTGAGAAAAGACCTAGAATACACAAATATTCAGTCAAAAAATAATGGACGTTCCTCAAAGGAAACAAAAAATAAACAATTGGGACTACATCAAAATAAAAAGCTTCTGAACAGTGAAGGAAATAATAAAATTAAAAGACAACCTACAGAATGGGAGAAGATATTTGCAAATGCATTATCTAATGAAGGGTTAGTATTCAAAATATATAGAGAACTTCTAAAACCCCCAAAACAAATAATCCAATTAAAAAATGGGTAGAAGACATGAACATTTTCCAAAGATGAGGTACAAATGAACAACATATAAAAAGATGCCCAATATCATTCATCATCCAGCAAATGCAAATCAAAACTACAATGAGATATTACTTCATACCTGTCAGAATGGCTAAAATCAACAATACAAGAAACAGCAGGTACTGGCGAGGATGTGGAGAAAAATAAACCCTCTTGCACTGTTGGTGGGAGTGCAAACTGATGCAGCCACTCTGGAAAACAGTATAGAGTTTCCTCACAAAAACAGAACGATCCTAGGATCCAGCAATGGCACTAGTGGGTATTTGCCCAAGAAATTAAAAAAAACTAATTCAAAGAGATACATGCACTCTGATGTTTATAGCATTATCAACATTAGTTAAATTATGAAAGAACCCAAATGTCCATTGAGTGAGGAATGAAGAAGACGTGGTATAAATATACAATGGAATACAGTTCACTCTTAAAAAAGAAATTTTGCCATTTGCAACAATGTAGATGGAGGAAGAGAGTATTATGTTAAGCAAAATCACCCAGGTAAAGACAAATACCATTTGATTTCACTTATATGTAGAATTTTAACAAACGAGCAAAGGGGGAAAAAAGAGAGAGAGAAGCAAACCAAGAAACAGAGTCTTAACTATGGAGGTCAAACTGATGGCTACCACAGGGGAGTCGGGTAGAGGAATGGGTTAAATAGGTAATGGGGATTAAGGAGGGCACCGTGATAAGTGTCGGATATTGTATTAAAGTGTTGAATCACTAAATTATACACCTAAATCAAATATTATACAGCATGTTAACTAACTGGAATTTAAATAACTTAAAAAGGGATATAAAAAAAATAATGAACATCCTTGAAAAGGCTATAAAACTGACATTGAAGGAGTAACCAAATACAACATAGGAGAAAGCTTTCTTGTACTAAAGAAATAATCTGGATATGTAGACCAAAATGGCTCAACAGTTTACAGAATAAGCTAATAAACTAATCCCAAGATATATTATAAAGAAATAATTAAGTTTCAAGACTATAGGGGGGAAATTCTATAGAAAAAGTAAATTAAAAAAAAAAACAACGAAATGGACAGAAATCAGGTTCCTTTCAGAGTCTCTCTGAAAAAGAAAAAGAGGGGCACCTGGGTGGCTCAGTGGGTTAAAGCCTCTGCCTTCGGCTGAGGGTCATGATCCCAGGGTCCTGGGATGGAGCCCCACATCGGGCTCTCTGCTCAGCAGGGAGCTTGCTTCCCCCTGCCTCTCTGCCTGCCTCGTGATCTCTGTCAAATAAATAAATAAAATCTATATTAAAAAAAAAAGACACCGAAATAGTGTCATTCTATAGTTTCAAAGTGTAGTGACCCAAAAAATTACAGTGATCCTAAATTATATACCTATTTAATGTGTGACAGCTTTACTTTTTCTAGGAGTTCAAATGTGTTATCCATTGACTTTTCATGGAAAACAAAAAGTTACTCAAAAATACTCTTCCTTCAACCATGTAATTAATTTAAGAACTGAAGAAACAAAAAGTCAGGTCCAAGAAGGGATCAGTGGGTGTTGATACCACTGCTGTATGGAAGTTATCTAAACACTGTTGTGAAAAAGGGTCAAGTAATTGATTAAATTTTTTTTCCATTTTATTTTATTTCTTTTCAGTGTTCTACCATTCTTTGTTTATGCACCACACCCAGTGCTCCATGCAATACGTGCCTCCATAATACCCACCACCAGGCTCACCCAATACATTTAAAATTTAAGTACTTTAAAAATTTCAGTAATCACGATCTTTATATATTCTTACAACTTACACTGGTAATGACTAAAAAAGGGAAGAAGAGTAAAAATGTAAAATCCCAGGGTAAGATACATGGTATAAAGATGAACACCTAATTTTTTAACTAAATTTTTTTTAAAAAAAGGTAATTCAACTATTTTTGAAAAAACATCCAGGTCATCAATTTGTTTTAACATCCATAAATTTAAAAAGTCATTGGAGAAAAATCACATCCATTTCTGATTAAAAACTGTCCAATTACGCAGAAGAGAACTTCTTCAAGCTGATAAATATCTATGGAAACCCTATAGGTAACATCATAATGGTGAAAGCTATCTTTCCCACTATTTATATTCAATGTACTAGAGAGAGGTCTTTCCCAGCACAGTTGGGCAAGAAAAATCAATAAAAGTCACCCAGATTAGAAAAGATTAAGTACAACTATCACAATTTGAAGATGCCATGATTGTCTATGTAGAAAATATGGTTGAAATTGCGAAGAAAAAAAAAGGTTATTAGAACTAAAGAATTTAGCAGGGCTACAGGATACAAGATGAGTATACCCAAATTAATACACCAAAATAAGTTATGTTTCTACATATAAGCACTGGAAAAAAAGTTAGAAATTGAGGCAAAAAGTCCATTTACAATACTTTCAAAATATCTGAAACATCTGAAAGACTTAAGAATAAATAAATAAATAGAACATCTGAAAGACTTAAGAATAAACTGATGAAAGAAATATGAGATTTGTACACTTAAACTTATAAAACCTTGTGGAAGTAAATTCAAGAAAATCTAAATGACAAGAGATACATTGTCTTCATGGGTCAAAGAGTCATTTTCATTAAGAATTTACTTCTCCCCACATATAACTATAGATTCATGAACTCTAAATCAAAATCCCGTAGGCCAGGTGGTTTGTCTTGGTTTTGTTCTGTTGTTTCTTGTGGTATAACCTGACAAACTGATTGTAAGGTTGATATAGAAATGCAAAGGACCTAAAATAGCCAAAATGTTTTTAATAAAAAGGGAGAAATTACATATATAATTTTAATAAAATTATTTATAATAAAATTTATAATAAAATTAAAATTTTAATAAAAAGGGAGAAAATACAAAATAATATAAAACAATAGTAATCAAACACATTTGAATAATGAACATACACATCAACAGAACAAAATGGAGTCCATAATTAGGGCCAAAGATATGGGTAACTGATTTTTGACAAATAAAAACAACAAAAGTGCAAAGGCAATGCAACAGAGAAAAGACAGCTTCAGCAAGTGTTGCTGGAACAATTGGATATCCTTATGCACAAAAATTAAATTTTATAAATGACATGAGTTAAGGTTCCAAGTTAGTCAAAATGGATCACAATTTTAAAACCCAAAATACATGGAGAAAATGTTTCTAATCCTAAGTTAAAAAACCTTTATAGATATTACACTAAACATGATTTGTGAGAACCCTAAATGATAAATTAGAATGCATTTAAAATAAAAAAAAAATGTCTGTTCTTCAAAGGATACTGTTAAGGGAATAAAAAGACAAGCAATACACCAAGAGAAAATCTTTACAAAGCATATATCTGGTGAAGGACTTGTATCTAGAATACAAAAAGAACTCACAATAACAACCTAATTTTTAAAATATTGAAGATTTGAAGAGACACCTCACCAAAGATGACATATTAACAAATAAGCACATGAGAAGATGTTTGGTCATTAGGAATGCAAGTTCAATCACAGTGAGATAGGACTGCATGTCCTTTATAATGGCTAAAATTAGTAAGACTGAGTACTCAACACAATGGTAAAGGTGAAAAATAGTATCAAGAACTCCAATTCTTTAATTACTTAACTACTTAATTATATAAAGGTTAAAGGAAGAGAAGATTAAGTGAAACTATAGCCACTATAATTTCTTTTAAAGATTTTATTTATTTATTTGAGAGAAAGAAAGAGAGAGAGAGAACAAGAAGGGGACGGTCAGAGGGAGAAGCAGACTCCTGCTGAGCAGAGAGCCTGATGCAGGACACTATCCCAGGACTCCAGGATCATGATCTGAGCTGAAGGCAGTTGTTTAACCAACTGAGCCACCCAGGCACCCACGACACTATAGCTACTATAATTTAACCAATACACAGATAAGAAGTAAATTGTGACATCAAAAATATAAAAGGGAGGTATAAAATAGTGGAGCCTTTATAGGCGAAAGAAGCTAAGTTGCTATCAGCGTAAAATTGACTGTTTAGCTGTGAGATATTTTCTGTAAGCCTCAAGCAAAAACAGAGTAGATTCATGTAACAAAGAAGGAGAAACAGAGCATAACACTATGGGAAATCTACCAATTTACAGAAGGTATGCAGAAACAAAAGAAAAACCAATAAAAATTCAAAACAACCAGAAAGCAATCAATAAGACTGCAGAAGTCATTACATATCAATACTTACTCTAAATATAAATGGATTTAAATCACTAATCAAAAAGCAGAGTGGTTAGATGGGTTAAAAAAAGCCAAGACCCAAGTATATGCCACCCATAAGGGATTCATTTCAGCTCTACAGTCACCCAAGTTCAAAGTGAAATGATGTAACATTCAAGTAGAAACCAAAAAAGTCAAAGTAGCCATACTTAGATCAGAAAAAAACCTCAAGCCAAAAATTATGACAAAGGGTAAAGGTCACTATATAATGATAAAAGGGTCAATACATCAAGAAAATGTACACACACACGCGCACGCGCGCCCATTATTGGATCATCTAAATATATTAAGCAAATACTAATAAATCTGAAGAAATAAGCAACAATACAGTAATAGGGGACTTCAATAACCTACTTTGAATAATCAATTGACAGAAAAATCACCAAAGAAATATTGGACTTGAACCATACTTTACACCAAATGAACATAATAGATACATACAGAACATTGCATCTAAAGCAACAGAATACACATTCTTCTTAAGTACACCTGGGACATTCTCCAGAATAGATAATATAACAAAATACAACAAAAGTCTTAGAAAATTTAAGAAAATTGAAATCATACCATCTTTTCTGGGCAGAATGATGTGTAACTAGAAAACAAGAGGGAAGCTGGAAAAATCTACAAATATGTGGAAACTCAACAACATACCTCTAAATAACCAAAGAAAAAAACAAAAAAGGAAATTAAAAAAACATCACAAAACAGATGAAAATAGAAATATTAGAATAGAAACAACATATCAAGTCCTATGGGTTGCTGCAAAACAGTCCTGAGAGGAAAGTTTATAGTAATAAATAAATATATTAAAAAATTAGAAGGATCTCAAACAACCAACTTTGTACCTCAAGGAATTAGAAAAAGAAGCAGTTAAACTGGAATTTGGCAGAAGTAAGAGAACAATAAAGATCAGAGTAGAAGTAAATGAAATAGAGACCAGAAAAATAATAGAAAGGATCAATAGAACCAAGCCCTCCTTTAAAAAAAAAAATTGACATACCTTTAGCCAGACTAACCAAAAAGAGAAGAATCATATAAAATTAAAAATGAAACAGACATTATAGCTGATACTAGAGGAATACATGGGATAATAAAGACTTCTATGAACATGTATAGATCAACAAATTAGATAACTTGGAAGAAATGGATCAATTCTTAGAAACACAAAACCTACCAAGACTTTGAATAAGAAGAAAAAGAAAAGCTGAAAAGACCACCACCAACAACAGAGATGGTATCAATTATCAAAAAATTCCCAACACAGAAAATCTTAGTACCAGAGGGTTTTACTGGTGACTTCTACCAAACATTTAAAGCAGAATCAGTGCAAGTTCTTTTCAAACATATCCAACAACAGCAACAAAGAAAATGATGAAAAGGAGGGAACCCTGCCAAATTTACTCTACCAGGCCAACATTACCCTAATCCCAAAGCCAGATAAGGGCTCCAAAAGCAAACTATAGACCAATATTCCTGATGAATAGAGATTCAAGTATACTCAAAATATTAGCAAGCCCAATTCAAGAACACATTAAAAGGATTATATAGCATGACCCGTGGGATTTATTCCTCAGATGCAAGGATGAAAATCAATACAAGCGATACACCACATTAACAGAATGAAAGATAAAAGTCAGAGGTTCACCCCAATAAATGCAGAAAAACCATGGTAAGTTACAATATTATTTCATAATAAAAACCTTCTATAGATTGGGTATAGAAAGAAAATACTTCAGCAAATAAAAGCCATTTTCAACAAATCCATAGCAAACATTATAGTTAGTGTTGAAAAATGGAAAACTTTTCCTCTAAGATCAGGAACAAGCCAAGAATGCACATTCTCACCATTTTTATTCAACATAGTACTGGAAGTCCTAAATAGAGCAATCAAGGGGGAAAAAACAAAGAGGCATCCACATCAGAAAAGAAGAAGTAAAACTGTCCTTGTTTGTGGATGATATGCTCTGCATATACAAAATCCCAAAAACTCAACTAAAAAAAGCATTGTAACTAATCAACGATTCAGTAAAATTGAAGAATATAAAAATCAGCATATAAAAATCAGTTGCATTTCTATATACTAGCGATGAAACATTTGAAAATAAAGAAAACTATCCCATTCTCAATAGTGTCAAAATAACAATACCTAGGAATACATTTAAGATCTGTACAGCAGAAACTACAAAACTTTGTTGAAAGAAATCAAAGAAGACATTAACAAATGGAAAGACATCCTGTGTTCATAAATTGGAAAATACTGTTAGAATATTCATCCTACCAAAAGCTACTTACAGATATGAATGAAATCCCTATCCAAATTCCAATGGCATTCTTCATAGAAATAGAAAACAATTCAAAATTTCTATGTACCTACAAAAGACTATAAATAACCAAAGCAATCCTGGGAAAGAAGAATAAAGCTGGAGACATCACACATCTTGATTTCAAATTATACTATGAAACTATAGTAATTTAAACAGTATGGCACCAGCATAAAAACATACACACAGACCAGAACTGGCAAGCCAGAATTAAACACTCATAAATATAACACATCAAATAGTATTTGATAAGGAAAACAAGAACATTCAATAGGGAAAAAATAGTTGCTTCAACAAACAATGTTGGGAAAACTAGATAAACATATGCAGAAAAATAAAATCAGACTCTTATCTTACACTGCTCACAAATTTATGTCAAAATAGAACAGACTTAAACATAAGACCAGGGGTGCCTAGGTGGCTCAGTTGGTTAAGCATGTGCCTTAGGCTCAGATCACGATCCTGGAGTCCTAAGATTGAGTCCCGAGTCAGGCTTACTGCTCAGTGGGGAGTCTGCTTCTCCTGCTGACCCTTCCCCTTCTCATGCATGCTCTCTCTCTCTCTTTCTCTCTCTCTCAAATAAATAAAATCTTAAAACAAAAACAAAAACAAAAAATGTAAGACAAAATCTCCTTGAAGAAAACACAGAGAAGTTCCTCAACATCAGTTTTGGCAATTATTTTTTGGGTAAGACACCAAAAACACATACGAAAGCAAAAATTAATGAAGTAGACTACTTCAAAGTTAAAAGCTTTTGTACAAAAGAAACAACCAACAAAATGAAAAAGCAACCTGAAGAATGCAAGAAAGTATCTGCAAACCATATATTGGATAAAGGGTTAATATTCAAAATATATGAAGAACTCCTACAACCCAAAACCAAAAATAAAACATACAATCTGATTTAAAAAAATGGACAGAAGAACTAAATGGGCACTTTTCCAAAGACAACATCCAGTGGTCAACAGATACCTGGAAAGAGACTCAATATCACCAATTATCAGAGAAACCCAATTCAAATCCATTATAAGATACCATCTCACACCTGTTAGAATGGCTACCATCAAGAACACAAGATGACAAATGCTGGCAAAGAAGTGGAGAAAAGGGGCACCTGGGTGGCTCAGTGGGTTAAGCCTCTGCCTTTGACTCAGGTCATGATCCCAGGGTCCTGGGATCGAGTTCCGCATCAGGCTCTCTGCTCAGCAGGGAGCCTGCTTCCCCCTCTCTCTCTGCCTGCCTCTCTGCCTGCTTGTGATCTCTTGTCTGTCAAATAAATAAATAAAATCTTTAAAAAAAAAAAGGTGGAGAAAAGGGAATTTTTGTATACTTTTGGTAGGAACAAGTTTATTTCATATTTAATATTATTTAATTTAAATTATTATTTAAAGTATTAATTTAAATTAATTATTAATTTAATTTAGGATTAATTTAATATGGCTGTTCTTAAATTAAAGATAAAACTATCATATGATACAGCAATTCCACTTCTGGGTATATACACAAAGAAAACCAAATCAAGATCTTCAAGAGATTTACTCACTTCTATATTCATCACAGCTTTATTCACAAGAGCCAAGATATGGAAACAACCTAAGTGTCCACATACAGGTAAAATAACAAAGATGTGGCATATATGCATGGCAAAATAGGATTCAGCCATAAAAATGAAGTCCTACACATTCACTACAGCATGGATGGATCCTGAGGACATGATGCTAAGATAAACCAGACAAATACTGCATATTACCTCTTATATGTGGAACCTAAAAATGCCAAACTCCCAAAAAGAGAGTAGAATAGTGGTTATAGTGGGCAAATAACTCCTGGAATCTAATGCAAAATGTAGTACATATAGACAATATTGTATTACAATTGCCAAACTTGCTAAGAAACTAGCTTTCTATTCCCACACAAAATTGTTGAATAAACAATTATGCGATATGAGAGAGGTGTTAGATTGGCAGTCCCTTATAATATATAAACGTAATCAAATCAACATGTTAGAAACCTTATAGTGTTGTATGTCAAATATATCACCACTTAAAAAATGTCAAGTTACAAAAGATAAATTACAATTACAGATCTGCTTTAGAATTCTAAATTCTTTAGAATTCCTTATATAAAAGTCCTGGAATCCAAAATTATTATAATCAGTGAAAACGTACTCCTTAAGCATGTTAACTTTTTAAATATTTTATTTATTTGACAGAGAGAGATCACAAGTAGGCAGAGAGGCAGGCAGAGAGAGAAGGGAGGAAGCAGGTTCCCCGCCGAGCAGAGAGCCTGATGAGGGGCTCGATCCCAGGACTCTGGGATCATGACCTGAGCAGAAGGCAGAGGCTTTAACCCACTGAGCCACCCAGGCGCCCAAGCATGTTAACTTTTAAAGAATTATAAAATAAATCGATCAATTCAATTGAAGAAATTGACATAAGAAATGAATAAGGAAAACAGGAGTAAGAGCATAAGTTAGAGACCTATAATAACTGAACAAATATATTCTTTTAGTGATAAAACAGGACAGCAAAAAAAGCAGCAAGCGCTGACAAAATCAGTTTGTAGGGGAAGGTTATCAAAACTAAACATAGTAATACAGATATTGTAATAGATACGAATGCAAATTTTGAAATGTTCAAATACAGAATAACAGAGCTCATCTCAAATTCAGGGTGACTTAGTAGGGCATGTATAACATCATGACAGGAAAGTACGTTTTTTTTTAATGTAGAAAAGGCCTTTGATAGGGCAGCACCCACTCTGAATTTTTTCAAATTGCTTTCATAATTATTAACTTCCACCTGAAAGTTCATACCAATGATAATTATTGAAAGTATGAATGTGTGCAAAGGGTACATGAAAAGATTCAACACCCTAGAATCAATGGAAAAGCTTCCGGTAACTTGGGAGCTTTATATGGTGTCCCACCATACTGCATTTGCAGAAGTTTTTGTATTAATATTTTAAAAACTCTATTGATAACAACCACAGTGAATATGAAAGATGAAAGAGCTCATTTACAAAAACAAAAAACAGTTAGAAATGATCCTAAGTAGAACTCTGTGGGTTTCTATAAGAAATTATATAAGAATAAATGGAGATCCCTCACTTTTGGACCAGAAGATTGGGCAATTGAAAGAAGTTATTTTTAATTCCAACAATATTAGAATTGTACTATTTTTAAATGTCCACCACACAGTATGTATTCATTTCTATGAATAGTTAAAAATTTCATTAAAATAATTTAGCCCAAGAGTTGTACATACACTTACTTATAAATGGAAGAGACCAGAAGAAAATGAATGAAAATGTTAAATGATTGTCATGCAGTAGTGGAATTAGGGTGATTTTTGTGTTTTCTTCTCATGTTAATTTTTTGTTTTAAGATGCTTAAGGTCACAATGATATTTAATGATAAAGATTACCTTAATTGTACCACAAAATACCAATTTTTATAATGCTGCATTTTGGACCACAGTTAACCGAACAGCATTTGAATAATTTTGGCTCACACATTTTTGAGACTGGAAGTGCAAAGTGGCAAAGGCAGTAACATATAGGGTGCCTGGATGGCTCAGATGGTTAGGCGACAGATTCTTGATTTTGGTTTAGGTCATGATCTCAGGACTGTGGGACAGAGCCTGGCATCAGACTCCACTCTCACCAGGAAGTCTGCTTGAGATTCTCTCTCTCTCACCTTAACCTTCCCCCTTCCCCTTTTCCCCCTCCCCCACCTCACCCTTCCACCCCCATCCAAATAAAAATAAATCTTAAAAAAAAAAAGGCAATAGATGTGCAGAGTTAAAGGAAGCTACTATGTGCTGGAAAACCCATGGTCCTTAAGTGTGCTGAAATATTTAAATATGATATGAATCGCAGTTTAACTTCAAAAACTGAGTAGGAGTTTAAAAATCTCAATGTACAAAGAATTTCATGTATTCTTTCTGTAGTTACATTGGCCACTAGTGCTGATAACATCTGCATACAATAAAATTATTAAATTTAAAAAATATTGTATTTAACATGGTACATAAGCACATGTGTTTTCTACACCTTTTAAGTTACCACTAAAACTTCATTACATGCAAAAACAAAACAAAACAAAAACAAAAACACACAAAAAAAACCCAAAAACCCAATTGGAAATAGGCTTGATAACCACAAGTATCCAAATGACAGCAGCACAATTTTTTTAAAAAAATATTTTATTTATTTGACAGAGATCACAAGTAGGCAGAGAGGCAGGCAGAGAGAGAGGGGGAAGCAGGCTCCCCATGTAGCAGAGAGCCTGATGCAGGACTCGATCCTAGGACCCTGAGATCATGACCTGAGCCGAAGGCAGAGGCTTAACCCACTGAGCCACCCAGGCGCCCCAGCACAATTTTCTTTAAATTGATTTCAATAGACACAAAGTTACTGGGATCTTATTAGATTAATAAGAGCAGAGATAGCTGGGAGGAATGGGAAGTTGTATTACCTGTGGGAGAGTCTATACTGTGTGAATGGAGGTCCTGGTTCTTGGATTCCCCATGAAAGATTTACATGAGAATCCATGCCCCAATAAAGACAGCCAGAAGAAAAGTAGCGAGCACAAAGGAGTTTATTAAGGACAGTACACTCTCCGGAAGGGAGTGGGCAGGCTCAGAGATGGCAACTGCACTGAGGCTACAGAGGTCTTTTATGTGAGTGGGGTGTTCGGTAATGGATGGGGTGGTCTCTAATGGAGGCTGCTTCTAATCTTTTGGGGGACTCCTCCTACTTGTTGAGAAAGAGAATTTTTAATGTTACAAGGTTTGTACCAGATCATCATGGGAGCCTTCCCCAACTGGTTGGGGGGAGAGGGGTGATGGTGGCTAAAACTGCAAAGCCAATGCATTATAATGATCCTATGGGTGAGCCCAGGGCAGATGTGGACGGGAAGAGCACATATTCTGCACCTGTGGCCCTTCATCTGCTAGGCCAGGGGTCTTGGAAGCCACAAGGTCAGGGTGTGGTGCCCCTAGGATGGGTAGCCTATTTATCACTGTCTTTGCCTCCAGCTCCTGTCTGTTTACTCTATCAGTTATTCTGTTGATACTACCTCAAGCTGACCAATCAAGACACAGAAAATGAAAAACTTTTTAGAAACATGGTAATTAGAAAAATAATTCAAAAAGCAATGAATAAAATATTTGCCTATGGGATGGACTCTTGAGACACAGTGTGGAGCTTTACAGGGGAAGGAGAGTAGGAGAGAATTACATTTTTATACCAACATTGTTTTAGTAGGTTTTTGCTAAGTTCTTCCATTCCTCTAAAGTAATAGCTGAAACATTATACCTAAATGTATTTTTCAAAGGTCTGGGAAGGTGTAGGCATACGTGTAGTTAATTAAGGTTAGTTGTGTCCATTTTTGAGTTGACTAAAATTAATACAAGGAAAAGAATTTCTATTTTTCTAAGTAGTTCTATTTGCAACAGTACTACATTCTTTCTGATGTAAAGTCCAGTCAATTCAGAAGAACTCTGAGCCGGGAGTACAAGTCCTTCCCCACTTAGAGTTCCTCGGCACTAGGCAACCTTTCTTGACAGTTGGGTGGATATCCTATCAGATTTTCTTCAATGCAAATTCATCTTACTTTTATAATTTCTATAAAGACATTTTTATTAAATAATAAAACATCATAATGATATAAAGAAGTAAAATATGCTCATCACAGTCTGCTAGGTGAAAAAGGACTAAAATAAATATCATGTGCTTATTACAACCAAGTGAACAGTAACAAAACATCTATGCAAAGAAAACCCATAATAGTCCAAAATGCTGTATCTTTTATTGGACAAATAACCTTAAAATAATAACAAGAAAACAACAACCATAACCAGTTCAGCTCTAGATTAGAAATTTTAAAGCTTTCATCACATTTGTGCCACAGACACACATCGACTTGCAGAAAAAAAATACAGCCATTTGTGAAGCCATTGTCCTCATCTATAAATTCAAAGATTTCATCAAATGTTAGCTAAGGCCTTTTTAGTGCTGAAGTGACTTTTTCATGATTCCAAATAAAACTTACAAGAAATTTTAATGCATTAGTAAATGCAATGAGAAGACCATGTACAGTCTATGTTGGACTTCTGAAACTATTTTGGAAAAGTTGGATTTTTAAAACTTCTCACTGGTATTTCAATGACACAGTTATCTAGTACTTTCCAAGTTATTTTCACAATATTTCTAATACCTCATTTATATCCTGAGTTGAAAAATAACTGCACATTCATACCATGTCTGAGGGTTTGTTTTTTATTTTCCATGCATACCATACATCTTTGAGCCCAGTTTTAACAAGGTCCAAAGTAGGCCAGGATAAAACTTAACTATGTTTGGAAACAAAACTTACCAGACCTTATGACTCCATTTCATTGAAGCAGAAAGTTACAAAATGTTATCTTTACAAATGTTAAGAATTGGAAACATTTGTCTTAAAGGAGCAATATGTCCACGTACAGACCACTTTTAGGGTGAAATATGTTACTATGATTTTAAAATGAAAGACTAAAGAATGTGGAAGTTAAAGCGAAAATACTCAGAAAGCAAGCTGGTGGTTCTTGTTCCCTAACATGAATTAGCAACAGTAAGTTTCTTCACTTTTGAAAAACCTGGAACTAATTAGGGAAGTCCAATAGAGGGGAAAAGCATGATACATTTCTTACTCCCTTACTCTTCACAAACACACTTACACATACACAAATGCAGACACGCTTAGAACATACTAGAAACCAGTTAGAAGTGACAGTAGGACGGAATGAGATGATACAAGGTTAGGGGAATGTAGAAAGAGAGTCACGAAACTTCATAGCTTTTGATCTATATTGTTCCTTACTATAGGTTTTTTTCTTAATTTACCCCCTTACACTGCTCCTCCAGATATTTCAGATATGTATATTATTATGGTTTTCTTCTGTCCTAGAATTTGTAATTTTGCTGTGGCTAAATTTAGGCTACAGTTATGTCTTTTTCAGAAAAATCAATTACCTTAGAAATTAATTATTTTTGTACACAGTGTTAAATTCAGAGATTTTTCGACAGGATTTCAAAAGTAAGCAAGGTGCTTTTCCTATCAGCATCACACACACTACAGAGTAAAAATATTAATGTGCTGGTTAGTAGTGGATTAGAACCAATCTTGATAATGAACCTAGGCAAGAAATATGAAAGGCAATGGACAAAGTAGATGATGATTTCATCTGTGTGAAATCCTGCCAACAGATTATATGTTTATCATTGATTATATTTCTTGTAGAATTTGGGTCAAAGTCTTGTAAAACTTCCAAGAAAATTATATTTGAATGGATTTTATATTGCCAGTGAAAACCTTTTATAGAATATGAGACCAATATTTGTGACCACTATTTTCTCACCATCCACGGTCACTTTTTTCTCCTGTGATATGTATTCCACAAGATTAAAATTTGAAGCTTTTACCTCCTAAGAGCCCTTTCCTGCACTGAATCTTCATATACAACAAAGGCAATTGGAACAATTTCTATTGTTAGACTGCTTATTCCCCTTTATCCTAGACTGAAAGTCTTTGAAGATAGAACCCACTTCACAGGCCAATAATAAAAACACAGTTCATGTAATTCCTTCTCATTCTTAAAAGATTTTGTGCTTGGAAGGTTGATTTTAGTCACAAGCTCCAGTTTTTGCTAAAGAAAGTCATTTAGAGTGGTGAGCGGACTTCTATAGTCACAACAGAGCAATTATTTCTCTAGTATTCCTTTCCTGGCTTTTACAAAGAGTAACTCAGCAGGCGAATGTAACGTTCAGGGAAGTGTTTCCAAACTCCCCGATGGGCCTAGCTTGACCCCCTCTGCCCTCAGTAGTCAGTGATTAGGGTTTTAACAGACCATGGCTTCGAGGGCCTTTGGAAAACAGTCAAGAATTCTTGGGAGAGAATCTCATTTGAAAGAACTTGGTCTAAAAAAAAAAAAAACACTAAATCTAAACAAAATAAACATTAACAAAACTAAGTCACGGTAATGTTTACATGAGAATACAAGCAATCTTCCATCCTCTGGCAGGAAAGTACTTACAGGGGTTAAACTTTAAAGCCGGTTAAAAGAAAAATCAGGCCTTCATCCAGGCAGCCTATCTGGAAACTGATGGAAACAGTAACAATACGATCAGGTGAAAGGTTAACTTCTCTCTGATGCCTCTTACTTAATCAGTCTCTTCACTCAGAGAGCACCAAGAACTCCGGGCACTCAGGAAACCAGACTTAATGGCAGCAAAGGCGTCCCCAGGAGATACCAGCATCTTTTTCGTTTTAGAGCAAAATGAAGTTTTGGAAACTTCGGTTTCCAAAGTGGCTAAGTTGGAAAGCCACTCTCCTGCTAATGACAGTGAGGGCCTTGAAAGAAGTTATTGTTGAGGTTTCCACAATGCTCAGCCATTTTGGGATACAAGAGGAGTCTCACTGGCAGGTGTTCGATTATTAGGAAAATTAAGCAGATGGCATTGGCAAACCATGGCTCCCCTTTTCCTCCGCAGCCAGGAATTCCTACCCTCAGGCTTAGCTTCACATATGTTTGTTTAATAAAGTTCCTGCCATTTCAAGCAAAGAGAATCAGTGTCCTCATTCAAGCATGCCCAGAACTGTGAACTAATAGCATTGCCCACAGTTTCCCGGACTGGTAGGCCAAAAAAGCCTCTTGGTGTTTTCTGTGTCACTCATCCCTGCTGCTGTGTAGCCCCCTGAGGTGCCCCCAGTCGCTGGCCCAGAGGAGGAATGTGTGTGTGTGTGTGTGTGTGTGTGTGTGTGTGTGGCTGCAGTGTCGGGAGACTGTAAAATGGGTCTGATGCCCTATGTTATCAATGAAAAAGAACAGCCAAGCCTCAAGTCTCTGCACAAGAAGTAACAGAAAATACCATTTCCAAGAAGAGTATTTCCTATTGTCTAAACCCAATCCACTTTGGTAACATTATGTTTACATTTTAACAGTGGACTCCTTTGATTTATCAGCCAGTCTTTTTTTTTTTTTTTTTTTCTCTTGAAAAAAGAGAACATGAGCAGGAGCAGAGGGAGAAACAGACTTCCTGCTAAGCAGAGAGCCTGAGGCAGGGCTGGATCCTGGGGACTCCAGGATGATGACCAGAGCTGAGCCAAGGCAGACACTTGACCTACTGAGCCACCCAGGTACCCCTCAGCTGGTCTTAAGAGACAGCTCACAAGTTCACTGACAGAGGATCTCCTGCTGATGCCTCATTAAGGCCATTAACGTAATGAAGCCATAAACTTTATGAATTAAAAACATTCTGAAAATTCAGGTCATCCTAACAAAAATAAAATAAACATCAGTTGTGATTATATGTATCAATTATAACATCCAGATATAGAAATAAAACACAATCAGTTCTAAATATAATGAACAAAAACTTATTCATTCAGCGAAGATAGACTGTACATTTACGGTCAGTCTAGCCCTAGGACATACTCTGGGGCTACAATAAGGAAGAAGACAAATACAGTCCCTGCTCTCAAAGAGCTTATGAATTGAAGTGGAAAATTACTGGGAGGAGGCCCAGGCCAGGTGGTCCCAGAAGATGGAAAGTTACTAACAATAAGCTAGCAATAACCAGAAGCCCTACTGGGAGCAAGAGATAACCAGCCGCTTCTGCTTCTGTGAACAGGCTTCCTGCCACAGGCTCCCTACACTACTGTTCCCACCTAAACAGCCCCCACTCCACCAGTTTAGATTCACCTACCAGCAACCAGCATAGCCCTTGAAACCTAACCCTGCACCCCCCCCCATAAAAACCCTGTAACCCCACTACCCAGGGCCCAGAATGTCCAGCACAAGCTTATCTGGGTCCCCCAAATACATCTGAGTTCTCCTACTTCCCCAAGTGTCACTTGGTCTCTCGTAGGTCTGATTATTTTCCTGCAACAGAATGACAAGGAAAAAGAAAAGCAGATGGCAAGGAAGCATAAAATGATAGGCCAGTGTGAGCCCATAGGAAGGACACCCACCTCCAGAAGAGCAAGGGTAACAGAGAAATGCCTTGTGACATAGGAGGTCAGGCAGAACACACAAATGAGAACACCCGGCAGAGATTGGAATGTGAGGAGAATCAAGGTATATTTGAGGACATGAGACTATTTGAACATGGCTAAGAAGTCATGAGTGAAGGGTGGCGGTGGGGGGTGGGGTGGGATGTGCCTGGAGGCATCTACAGGGTTCCCATCACACAGAAGCCTGAAAAGCCTTCTCATGGAATGGATGCTGAGTCTGTCTGCAAGCCACTGGCAATTTTTAAGCAGGGGAGAGGCATAGATTTGCTTTTTTGGAAACAGCACTCTCACAACCACGTAGGCAATGGATTGGGTTGGGGCAGGCATGGAAGAAGTTGGAATACTCAAGACAAAAAATTGATCAACTTCAGCTTGGGTGATGGAAGTAGGGATGGAAGAAAAAAAACAAACAAACAGATTTTATCTTAGGGAACAAAAAAAGAAGTTAACAACCTTACCCCAACTGAATGTTTGTTTGTTTGTTTTTAAAGATTCTATTTATTTATTTGACAGAGACCACAAGTAGGCAGAGAGGCAGGCAGAGAGAGAGGAGGAAGCAGGCTCCCCTCTGCTTCGGGCTGAGCAGACAGCCCGATGTGGGGCTCGATCCCAGGACCCTGGGATCATGACCCGAGCCGAAGGCAGAGGCTCAACACACTGAGCCACCCAGGTGCCCCCCAACTGAATGTTTTGTGAGAATCACCACCAGACTTATTTTTACTGAATCAGTCTTGTCTTTAATTTGTCCATTTGCCAGCATAGATGTTAATGATTAAAAAAAAAAAAAAAGGCTAACCGGAAAACCAGCACCTTCCTAATCCATGGTGTCGGTTATACAAATGCACACACATGCATGTTCAGGTACACACATACACACTCCCTCATCTTGTGTTTGCCTTTAAATAGAAATACATGTCATGGTAAATAGTGGTAATTCTATCATTCAGGAACAAAAATAGGACATATCCTTTGTTTTTATATGTATATTTATATACATAGATCAGCCAATGTGAATGCATGGCATAGATTTAATTTTATTTAGTATATGTGCTGCTGAAGCAAGCACATGGATTTCACTGCAAACTGGGACTAGCGACCACCTAGGCTGGTTCCTGCTTGGATAACAGGACTGGGGAATCCACTCTTGACAAATACTGTCCCATTATTGGCCAGCTGTGCTAGAATTTTTTCCATTACTTTATACCTAACCTTCTCCCAATAAACTTCACAGCACTGCCAACACTGAAATAAACAAACAAAAAACCCTCATTTTTATCTTACACACATACACAAAAAAATTGAAGAGGTCAGAGAGCTCTGCCACTCAGTTTCAGAAATTTACTTATTTGACCTCTTGATAAAACCATGGGCCTCCAGTGAGCCATGTTTTTATCCTCTTCATGATACGTACATGCTATTCCACCCTAGTTTATAAAATGCTTTAAGTAACAAATCTCAATCTATGACATCATCATTGTGTCCAACTTTTATCCTTTCTCTTTTTTTTCCAGCATGAAAACTCCCCTATTGAAGGAAAAAGTGAAATACTGAACTTTCTGCAATACTTTCCATTCTTGAATATAAAAAGACTATTGGTGTTTCCATTTGGGTTATCAATTCTATCTGGATGAGGAGAGTGCCGTGGCTTATGGGTTATCTGTCTGCCTTCAAGTCTGGGTTTAGGTTTAGAAAGCAAGTGCATTTGCTGTTAACCCACCACCAACACACACATGCACGTGCACACACTATAAAGGAAGTCACCATTCATTCATCACTGATTGCACAACTAATATGTACCAAGCATAGTTTCCAACTTAGCAGGGTACAAGGTAGATACATCTGCTTTCACATTTCCATATGAGAAATAGCACCCAGACAACTAGAGAAGAAAAACAGTGTTACATGCTATGCAGGGAATTAAAATAGTTGGATATCACTGTGGGGTTGGGAGGCACTGTGGAAGAACAGAGAGAGAGGTCTCTGAGGAGGGACCATTTAAGCTGAGACATGAGCGAAGACTAGATTATTTCATGTCTGTACCTACAGCTGGATTTAGCCTGAAGACAAACACACGAGCATGCTGAGAGAGTCGCATTTGAAATCCAGGATCACAGATTTCTACAGGACCCCTGACACTGCTGGGAATGAGATCACATTTTTCTAGTCCATTACTTACCAACTACTTTCCAAACCTCCGATATCTCCCTTCCTCACACTCTGCTGAGGACCCAGCCTCTTATTCCACTAAGGAAAGAGTAGCAGTCACAAACTGCTTGGAGAACAAGATTTTCTCCAGGTGCCTGCCACCATGTCGGCCACTCATGCTGCCTTTCTCCTTTCTATTGCTTTCGATGAAACTTCTGAGCAACTACACAAGGTTTTCCTTCCATTTCTACCCCAGGTCCTCTGCCTTGTGGCTTTTCCTAAGGTGGCTTCAACTCCACTCCCCAGTCTCTCCTACATATTTCTATTTCTTTCTCTCCCTGATCAATCCAATCATCAGTCGCCTGTCTGAAAATGGAACCTGCTTCTCCTCACACCCAGGAGTGGCTCAAGTCCTCGAAATGGCCACAAAGCTCACCAAGATTCGGCCATGGTTCTCAAGGACTTTAGCTCCTCCTCTGCCATCCCTCTATCCCCTTGTTCGAGCCACACTGGCCTCTTGACTATTCTTTGAACATGGCACAGCACACTTCCATCTCAGGGTCTTTGCACTTTGGATTTTTTTTTTCCTGCCTTGACCAGTCTTCCTCCAGATTTCTATGTGACTCAACCCCTCCTCCTGTGTTCTTCGTTCAAATGTTACTTGTGAGATAGTCCCTACACCCCACTTAAACCCCTCACAATTACCCTGTCATTTACTATCTTCCCTACCAGTTATTTTTCTCATTTCAAATCGATCATTAATTCAATCACAGTAGGTTTAATTTAGATAGTGTGTAGTGTGCCCTCACACACTCCACTAGAATAAGAGTTCCACAAGGGTGGAATTTTCTTAAATCATTGTGTTTAGTTTTATTATTGCTTTATCCTTGCAGTACAGAAAAAATGTGGCATGCATTGGGTCTCACTACCTATTTGTTGAATGAATTGAACACATGTAGGCAGCAGCTAGTTTTCCAAGGATCATGAGATGGAATGTTCCAGGCAGAAGGAATAGCTCAAACAAAGACCCCTATGAAGAGAAAAAGCTTGGTATGTTTGAGAAAACCAGAGTAGGTCAACAGGACGAGAGCAGAGAAGGAGATGGGGACAGTGGTCCAAGACACTTCCTCCTAAAGAAGTAAGGGTCAAAAAAAATGACACTGGTCTTTCCTAGACCCTGACCATTGCCTGACATTCCTGATGCTTTTCTCCCTCCACTAGACAGGGCTTCCAGTTGTTAAGTATTGAATGAACTGTACATCTCAATCGTGGTACTTTTGGAACACCATACATTCTACTACATAATGGCCCTTCCAGGATCTGCTGCTAGACCTGCAGATCTTGGCCCTTGAAAATCACTCTCTGCTGTGTTCTGCCTTTCTCTCCTTCCCCATCACATTTTTCTGAAAAGCCAGCCATTTTTGAAAGTGAGCTTTTTCCCCAGAATGACACAGCCACTATAAAAGCTCTTATTTTTCTAATAAATTATTCTAGGGAGGTGATCACCAGGTCTTCCATCTTTCCCTCTAACTAGAAAATCAGATTACATTTTCATTATAGAAAATTGATGATTCCTCCTAAATAGAGGAATAGTTCTAGCATATTTGAATTTCACTGAAATTTATCATCAAGAACTGTAAAGAATTGGAAATTTTTATCCAACTTCCAAGTGAACAAGTTAGCCTGACATTTTCATGGATGTAGGTAGAAGGCATCAGATTCCTTATCATAAAAGACAGTCTATTACTCAAAGCGGTAACTGAGCCAGAACAGCTGTATCTTTCCTGCTAGTTTTCCCAGCTCCAATTCCAAGTCAGCAACAGAAAGAAAGCCAGAGGATGCCTGTATTTATAATGGGTTTAATTACAGGAGAGGAACCCTAAGCTCTGGAACCCCAAATGTTTATAATAGGCAATGATCATGTTTGCCCTTTGCTCTGAGGGAAATGTTACCTTTATTCTAAGCGGTAGATATGTGAGTATGACTGCCCTTTGCTCCAGAAAGACAAATTGTCTGTCTTCCCTGGCTGTTGTCTGTACAAATATATTTTAGAGGCCAGTTTGGAACAAAGGGAAACCAGTGCCTTACAAAATAAAGAAGAATGTGAGAGGCCTATGAAGATTTATCTCCTAACAATATCTGCTCCTCATTTCTGTCCTATCCTGGCTTCTGATAAACCTTCTAGATGCCACTCTGACAGCCACTCTGCCACCTGAACAGAGGCTGGGACAAATCCTTCATCTTACATAGCATTTCATTGAGACTATTAGCAATAGGAGTCCAAGCAACAGCCGTGATCTTAATCATGGCCTCTGGAATCCCAGATCCAATCACCTGAACAAATCAGTAAGCCATCAATCAGGGTTACCCATGGAAGGCCAGGTAGCCTTTTAAGTTCCTGTACTGACCTTTCTACCTGGCCGAAAACATTGATCCATACACAGCAGGATGTATGAGCATCTGCACACACCCTGCCTTGCCCCAAGCAGAAGGCATAGGGCAGTTCTGTCCTCATAATAACCCTGGCCAATGAGCAGAAACTGATCTGATGGTCTTCCAGGGCCAAGCTGACATCACTGATCACATCAGCTAAAGTCAGGAACAGATTTTATCATTTCTAATTGGAGGATTCCCCACATACAGATTACTGTCTACAGGTTGCATGTGAATAGTGTGCCATTTACTCCCTTCATCAACCCAGGGTGGCCTCATTTTGGAGAGATCTGAGGTCATCTGAGAGCTCTCAAGTCTACTGTTAGGTATGAGTCACCATGTTTTCAAGAGGGAATTAAGAAACATTTGTCTTTTTATACGCAGCGTGGATCTGGGAAGACATGATGCCTCTGGGAATAGAGTGTTGCTTACATTAGTCAGAGTCCCCCAAGTAATAACTAGACTAGTTTTTGTGCAAAGTTTGCAGGCCCTTTATTGTGGCCTCCCAATTGACTGGTGAACACTATGGTTTCCAGTGCAGTTTGAATAATGTAATCAGTTCTTCAGGAGGGAGTGCTTGAGGTCAATGGTTCCAACTTGTCCTTTGGGTTTATACCACCAGCTGAATGCCCTTTGTCTATCCCAAAGAATGCCCCAAAGTAGATGAACTGACTGGAACAGCAACAGCGCAAACTGAAAACATGTCACCAGTGCTGAAGCACCATCAGGAGTCTTAGAGGAGGTCAAAGTTCAATGCAGTCAATCTTCCAGGAGGAGAGCGGACCAACACTCCCAACTATGTGACCTCCTTCACCTGAAGACAAACTTGCAGCATGAGACGCAACTCTGGCTTGTGTTAATTGCCTCTGCATCAGAAACAAAGAGGCCCGGGGTGCCTGGGTGGCTCAGTGGGTTAAAGCCTCTGCTTTCAGCTCCGGTCACGATCCCACAGTCCTAGGATCGAGCCCCACATCGGGCTCTCTGCTTGCCAGGGAGCCTGATTCCTCCTCTCTCTCTCTCTCTCTCTCTGCCTTTCTGCCTACTTGTGATCTCCATCAAATAAATAAATAAAATCTTTTAAAAAAGAAAAAAAGAAACAAAGAGGCCCTTCCTTGGTTCTCAGGGTATACTGATGGATGGGATACCATGCCTGGTGTCCTGATAGGTCCAGGAAGCAAAGGGGACAATCTGGTGCTTAATTCAGTTTAGTCTCATTAAAGAACAGGTTTTACTGTGTCTACGTGAGTGACCCAGACAGTCTGACCAGCAGCTGTGAATTGTTCCCCACTTTTGGACCTCCAAAAGGGTATTTTTAATATGCCACTCTACAGCTTTCCAACTGTCACACCATGCAGCCATGCCATTGACTAAGACTCAGTAAAAATAAGACAAAGTTCACCAAGGATTGTAGCAGGCAGAGCTATCCAAAGGACTTGGATTTATGTCCGTGGACTGAAGTGAACCACCTACTTTTTCTGCAGAGCTACTACGGGGATTAAAGAGCCCCAGCAGCTGAGTTATACTCATGAGTTTCAGCTCAGCCAAGCCATCAGTGAACTGGGCCTAGATGCTTAAGAAATAAGACATACCAAAAGCTATCTATCTGTGTAACAGATTCAACTACTCTTCCACAGCCTCGGCTCATGCAGACCCTGGAAGGAACAGCTGCCGATTTTCCTGCCAATTGTGCAAGACTGTTGTATTCCACTAGTGCATCTCTTATTTTACTTCCTTACTTTTAAGTCCTTCATCGAGTCTGCAATTTTCCATCCCCATTCTAAGAGGATATCCTCTTTCTGTAAGACCAGCCAGGGGAAGATGGGCACGCAAAGTGGGGAGCTATTTCCACATTCCACTTGTGGTTTTCTGCATGTGGCTCTTTCCAATCAAGAAAAGTGCCCCTGGCATTATGGGACAAGGAAGTACAATTATCACATATCAATTTCTACTATACATACAGATGTAGAAAAACAGCAACAAGAGAACATAGGATAGGCCCACTAGGTCACATTAGTTCCCTTTCCCTGCTGTGAAGTCTTTGCAAACCTGGTCAGCTGCATCTAGTCTGTTTATGATTATGCCTGAGGCAGCTATATCCAAAAGCCATGAAAGTTTACATTCCTCCCCATTCAAAATTCCCAACCATACTCAGGTGGGGAGATACAGTCTTTCAACCCCCTTGGGGAGGGAGGCCTCAACTATACTCTGGCTGTCCTCCTCTAAGTAGCTGAGGTCAGCAGGGAAGGAGACTAGAGGAGGAGGGTGGTTGGGGGGTAGTACAGAGAGCGAGGCTCTGTGCCACTCTCCAGGGCTTCACACTGACCTGTAGTTTTGAGCAGCGTAGCAGCTGCTCTGATTCCACCAAAGAAACTTTGAGTGTTTCCACTCCACCTAGTACTCTATGGGGGGAAGGGTTGGGTGAGACCCTCTCGTTTGTCCTGGGGAGCCCCTCCACTCAGCAGCCCCATTGATGTGATTTGAAGTGCAGTCTGAGAGTGAATTCTTCAGAGGTTTTTGCTGCAAAGAGATGTTTTCATTATAACCCTTTTGGAATTTTGATAAGTGACTGATGATATACTTTTAAGCTGTGGAGGGAGGGGGGCCCAGATAAAGATAGCCTAGGCGTCTAAAGGAACTTCTGCAGGTTAAGGAAGAGTTACAAGATCCCCGGGGTTGGGCTATTGTCAAGATAAAGTTGTTTTTAGTCTCTAGCAAAACACTAACTTTAAGGCAGACACAGTTCCCATTTCACACATATCCCACCTGGGGGGGAAAGGGGGTGGGTGGGAGTGGGGGGGTGTGGGGGAGTGAGGCGTTAGCGTGTGCTTTGCCCTCAGCTTACCTTCTGTTCCCTCACCACCAGCACGCTGCTGCTTCCCAATAACAGCCCTAAGCTTGCACTCTGATACTTGGCTCAGATGCAGCTGCTTTTTAAGGTGCCCATTTAATATGTGACACCTGGGGCCCTACTGCCACACTTAACATCTCTTAAGCTCTTGCCTCAACTCAGTAAAAGGGCCAGGGAAGTTTTCAGCATGGTGGGGCTGGCCGTAGAAATTTACTTAAATTTCATTGGGTCAGCTTCTCACTCTCCAGTAGGTCCTTTTTGTCAGCACTTAAATCCAATCCAGGCCAGCAAAATGCAGAATACTTGTCAATGTCTTTTCTATGGCTGCCCTGGGACTTAAATCATCTCAGAGAGACCTGCCTGAAAGGGCTAACACTTTCTTATCGCAGCCAGGATCCACTGCAAAAAAGAAAAACAAACAAACCAAAAACATGTGGCCCCAAGGAAAAAGCCAGTGGCTGAGCCCTATACTGCTGTCCTCCCTAGTTGGCTTCATGGACTGAAGGGGGATTGGGCTGTACGTGGCAGCTGCTGCCACTTTTCCCATCTGAGCCCTTGCCCTCATATCCCAAGGGCAACAGCCAAGGTTCCAACAAATAGCTTAGTTTCTCCTCAGAGTAGTCCCACATTTCCCTCCTCACACTCAGTGCAGACACACAACTCTGTAAATGTTGCCTACAAAGGGTAGGAAACTTCTGCCTGCCGTGGATGAAGCTTAGCCCTAGTTGTTACAATGCAGTGGACTTGGGCTGTCCATTAGGGTCTTAAGGAAGTTCCTCTGCCTTGAGGAAGCACATTGTGTCAACCACAATGACCACTTTCCCAGTTTCCCCTCGTTAATGGTCAGTGGGGAAGGACAATTTATTGTCCAACCGATCACACAATTTGCAACATGTTCAATTCCCATAGACTCCCCTCATGTGTTGTTAATCAGCTCATGAAGTTCTTGTTCCTTATCTTCTAGCAAGGCAAGTCTTTGTCAGCATCCCACCATCCTTGCCAATCCTGTCAAGGACTACGAATGGTCTGAAATATTACCCTACTTGAGAACTAACAAGTTAGCCTGCCACAGTTTCACAGAATTTGGTAGATGACATGAAATTTCAGGTCAAAGATGAAAGATAATTACTCAAAGCAACAGCAGTAGCCAGAGTGTTTGCATTTTTGTGCCAGTTTCCTGAGCTCCAGTTCCCACAGGGCCACACAAAGATGACCAGATGACACCAGCCAATGTGGTGGGTTATGCTATACCAGAGGACCCACAAGTCAAATTTTTTATAACAGGCAGTAGCCATGTTTGACTTTTGTTCCAGGGAGAAACACCACTCTGTCTTCCAAGACTGTAAGCAAATTTGTTGTTTGCTGTAGACAGACACTACTATCTCTAAGGCTATTCCCTGGACAGACAGTTCACAACAGAGGGCAGCCAAATCCTTGCTTTCAAGACTTACAGAAACCCAGGAGAGTCAACTTTAGTTCTTTGGAGCTCTTCCCTGACAACACCACTTGGAAACCTCATAGATAATGCTTTCTTCTGAGATGAACTTTCTTTTAAAAAAAACAAAACTTTTTTTTAATTTATTTGTCAGAGAGGGAGAGAGAACGAGCGAGCACAGGCAGACAGAGTGGCAGGCAGAGGCAGAGGGAGAAGCAGGCTCCCTGCCGAGCAAGGAGACCGATGTGGGACTCGATCCCAGGACGCTGGGATCATGACCTGAGCCGAAGGCAGCCGCTTAACCACCTGAGCCACCCAGGCGTCCCTGAGATGAACTTTCTTTATAGCAATGCTGCTTATATGACTCTTTAACTTTAGCTTCTACCAGCTACTAACTTGCCAACCTGCTCCACAGAATGTAGACATTCAAAAAGTACCATCTTGATAATTCGTGCACACCCTGACATTCATGGCACAGCTGTAATAACACCACTCTTACCTTTCATTCCCATGACTTACTCATTCCGTAACTTTGAGACAGTACCTCCCACTCCCTTTTACCTATTTTGCCCATCCCCTCTAGCAACTATCAATTTCTTCTTTGTATTGGTGGGTCTGTTTCTGCTTTTTTGTTTAGTTTTTTTAGATTCCACATATGAGTGAAATCATATGGAATTTGTCTTCCTCTAATTTTACTTAGCTTAATACCTTCTAGGTCCATCCATGTTGTCACTAATGACAAGATTTCATTCTTTTTTATAGCTCAGTAACATTTCATTGTATATATGTATATTGTATGGATAAAGAAGATGCTGTGTGTGTATATACACACACACACACATACATATATAACATTTCATTGTGTGTATACACTCCCCATCTTCTTTATCCATTCATCTATAAATGAACACGTGGGTTGCTTGGCTATTGTAAATAATGTTACAATAAACACAGGGGTGCATATATCTTTTCAAATTAGTGTTTTGGTTTTCTTTGGGTAAATACCCAGTAAACCACTCTTTTTTAACACAAAAAACATAACAATATTATTCTTAATTTGATACATTTTTTCCTTGGCTTCTACTGGTCTCCGCCCACACCCCAAGATTCTCACATACTTAGTCTAAAAACTCCAAACAATGCAGTTAGGGATTACTCCAGTCACTTAGTCATTCATATAATATTAATTGATTGCCTATTAAATGGCTAGTACTGTTCTAGTCACTGAGAATAAAACTATGAAAACCAGCAAGATTCTTACTCTTGTGAGTACATATCCTATGGCAGTAAGTATCAAAATAAACAAATATAGGCCAATGCAATGGGGAAAAAAAAAATCAAACAACATAAGGAAAATAGGTCGGGCTGAATTAGAATGATAGGAACTATCTTACAAGATGGTCAAGGAAGTCATCTATGGTAAGGTGATATTTGAGTGCAAAATTAAGATAAGCCTAAGTAAGCCATGTAACCCACTCTCTCAGACAAAGGAAACAGCAAATAAAAGGCCTTGAAACCTGGGCTTGCTTGGTGTTTTGAGCCACAAGAGATAAGTGTGGCTGGAACAGAATGAGGACTGGAACCAGCAGTAGGACATGCAGGCCAGGAGGCAGCAGGAGGAGGGAGAGAGGGGTTGCTTGTGGAGCTGCTGGTAAGCCATTTTCACAGCCTTTGGATTTTACTGAGTGAAAAGTCAACAGAGGGTTTTGAGCATTACATGATCAGACATATTTTAAAAAGTAGACCGGCTATTGTAAGGAGACAGACTAAGAAAGTGAAGGGAGAAATAAGAGGGAAAATGTTGAGGTGGAGAATTCAATAAGGAGGCTTGTCATTAAATTAGGTGAGAGGTGATGGAGGCTGGAATGGGAGGAGGAAAGTAGGGATGGTCAGAGCACCCTGCATATAAAGCTAGAGGGTTTGTTGATGGCTTGCAAAGAGTTTTCATATACCGATGCAGGTAGAATGCCAGAATTGGGATGGGCAGATGGGGTGAGTGAGGAATCAGGAGTCTGGTTTTAGGCATGTTAATATTGAGACACAACCACCCAGCAAGCAGTGAGTAGGTAAATCCAGAGAGCAGAGCTGTGGGGGTGAAAAAATTTTTCCTTCTGCCCTCCTTTGTTCTCTGGCCAATCTAATAATTAAATTGACATAAGACAGATCAACAGAAGAAAAAAATTAATTTTAGAAGTACATGAAACTCAAAGAATTGGCCAAAGCAGGTCGCTTGTAACACTCCTTTAGAGAAAGAAACAGTAACTTTGTGAAGAATTGACAAGACAAAGGGGTTTGAGCATCCAGTAGTAAATTGGGGGTTTGTTTATACTGTCTCCTTGGTCCTAATTCCCTCTCTCTGATGATGAAGATGCATTAGACCCTCCTTACAGGAAGGTACCTGCCACATGGGAGATCTACCTCCTGCTTTTAGGGAGGCAGAGGCGAGTGTCCTTCTTGTACCAGCTGTTACTCTTTTTATTCAAAATAATCAAAATGTCAAAATGGTGTATTCTTCTCTCCATCAAGGTCTGGGCAGGAGATACACATGCGGGAGCTGTCAGTGTACCTCTGTACTGAAAGCCACAGGAGTGGAAGAGATCATCTAGATAATTACAGAGTCCCAAGCCGTGGTAATACAAGATAATTACAGAATCCCAGAATCCTGAGCCGTGGTGAGGAGCCATCAGCTATGCAGATTGAGGGCAGGGATGGCCAGTAAAGCAGAAGAACTATACAGCAGCACCCAGCGCACCCCCAGCCTAGAGTGAGTGATGGTCTAGTGGGGCCAAAGAAAAGACCTAGAGACAGCAACTGAAGACTATAGGTTTGTTGGGGGCACTTACATACAGGGAGTCTCGGAGCCACTGGCTGAACTGAGCCTCCACTGCTGGGATCTATGTGCAGCAAGTTTTTATATCATAGCAACTTCCTCTAGCAACTATCAGTGACCCTTCTTCACCTTGCACGGCCAGCATTTCTAAGGAGATCCAGGGGTACCACTTGAAAACTCTTTTACAAGAGTGTGTAACCCCCACTCTGACCTTTAACACCGAACAGCACATTCTACTGCACGTTCTGATTACTGGGAATATAGAAGGAGGAAGGATTTCTACATTCACAAGACCATGATTAACAAGGACATTCAGAATCTGGTTGCACAAACTAGCTATCCAACCCATACTATCCAAGAACCAAAAAGATGATGTTCAGGAAGCCAAGTGAAAGAAAAGTTCTGAAGAGGAGGAGTCATAAGCTGAATCAAACGCTGCTGATAGGTCAAGAAGGTGAAGGCTAAATGCTCTCCTTGGGTTTGCCAGTGTGAGGCTCTTGGTCACCTTGACAAAAGCAAGTTCAGCAAAGTGACTTGCTCAAAACTTTGAAGTTAGTTCAAGGGACCATGCCCGAGTATTTGGAAGCAGTAAACTTAGACAATTGTGTTGAATTTTTTTTTTTTTTTCTATTAAAAGGCATAAAGAAATAGGTAGTAATTGTGGACAATGTGCTCTGGTGGAGGCTGGCAGCACAGGGTGGGGAAGGGCTGGGAATTCACTGGAGGCAGAACAAAGGACATAGACATTTACTGAATACACTGCAAAGGAGCAATGGGCAGGGCAGCAAAGGAGAGACTGTCTGCCTGGAGGCAGTGGAGGGGGAGCTGTAGTTAAGGCAGAAGGGGAGGAGGTATTGTTTCAGGATTTCTTTCCCTTTAGTGTCCCTGGTTCTTTGTCAGCCAGCTTCAAAGAATGAAGAGGTATACTGAGGAAGAGTGGTGGGCAGCAAAGCAATATTTATTGAGCAAGAATACAAGGCTCCTGAAGGGGGAGGGGACCTGAGAGAGTTGCAGATTTGGTGTTTAAATCTAGGGGGTTTTATGGGCTCTTTGGTGTGGGCTGCTTTAATCTGATTAACCCTCCATGCACCTGTCACCCTATCAGGTTTTTGCCCACATGCTCATTTCATATCAGATAGTTGTCCACCTGGGAAAGGGTGGAGGGCTCCTTCCCGGTGGTGTAGAATAATAGGATGGGGTCTTCTTCCTTTTAAGGGTAATTCCTCTTGAGGGCTGGGCTTGCCCTTGCCTGCTTTTCTTCCAACCATCCTCCATTACTATAGATAGGAACCTATGGGATTTTCCTTTTTTGTTACTGTGTCTGGGTGTAAGTAACCCATTAGTCAGTTAGGGCTTATGGATATTTTGAGGTGGGTCACCTATTGGACCTGTTTGTATTCAGCCAGGATGGGTAGGGGGTCACTGTGGGCTCTTCTACCTTATTCAGCGTTCCATTGCTCGGGGCCATTGCCTAAAAGTAGCCTCTATAGTACCTAGAACAGTACCTGAGGTCAAGGGAAAGATTTTTTTTTTTTAATGTGCTCTATGGGGCGCCTGGGTGGCTCAAGCCTCAAGCCTCTGCCTTCGGCTCAGGTCATGATCTCCGGGTCCTGGGATCGAGTCCTGAAGGCTCTCTGCTAGGCGGGGAGCCCACTTCCCCCTCTCTCTCTCTGCCTGCCTCTCTGCCTACTTGTGATCTCTCTCTGTCAAATAAATAAATCTTAAAAAAAAATGTGCTCTATGACTGTATTTTGGATGACATAAGAGAGATATCATGCAACAATGCAGGAGGAGAGGTACAATTGCTGGAGCAATGTCCTGAGAAAGACGATTGGATCCAGAGCTCAAATTGAGGGGCCAGCCTGGAACAGGAGCTGAAAGGGACAGTCCTCCCCCTTTCAGAGGAAAGGCACTGAAAATGGGACAATGCTGTTAGCCACAGGAGCATGTGGAACTTCTCCTCTGATTGATATGATTTTTCTCCCTGAAATAGGAAGCTAGATTATCAGGATGAAAATGGGAAACCAGGTGTTGATGCTCTGAGGGAAAAAGAGAAGATGCAAAATTGTCATGGGGGGGATGGTGGCAGAGAAATGGGATTCAGAAAACATGCTGGGTTTGGGAGGAAGTGCTAAGGGCTCCCTTGAGTGTGTGGGGGTAGGGCTGAGGGAAGAATGTGAACTGATGTCCATCAGAATGACCTTGTGTATGTTTCCTCAGTCAACTTCAGCGGCCCCAGTGCAAGCAGAGCAGGCAAAGAACTTCTTCTTTTTTAAGATTTTATTTATTTATTTGACAGAGAAAGAGAGCACAAGTGGGGAGGCGGAGGAGAGGGAGAAGCAAGCTCCTTGCTGAGCAAGGAGCTGGATGTGGGGCTTGATCCTAGGACCATGGGATCATGACCTGAGCTGAAAGCAGATGTGTAACCAACTGTAACCAGGAGCCCTTTAGGCAAAGAACCTCCAATTTGGGATTTTAACTTGGTATCTTTAAGGGTGTGTTTTTAAAAGACCATGGAATCTAGGATGTGGGCAGGTGAAGGAGAACCTGAAGGAGGCAGCCCTCTAGGGCTTCAGGCAAAGATTAGGAGAAAACAAGCTGTATACTGCAGGCTGCAATTATTGCATCCCTTTCATGATAGGGAATAAACAGTTCCCACTCTATTCCCCCACTGTAATGCTAATGACCTTTTCAGACTCACTTCAACCTCTCCAGGAGTAAGTGCTTACCCTGGAGCTGCTCCTGGGTCAGTGGGAATATTAGCCTGTGATAAGCCCTGGCCCAGATCCTCACCTTCAATTCTTACAAAAGCCTTAGGAGGTCGGAGGCAGATAAACTTATCTCTGTTTTCCACTGAACAGATAAACAACAGCAAAAAATAAGATAGAGAATGGTGGACAACACCATGCTGTTACACTTAGATTTGAACCCAGATCCCTCTGATTCTAAATTGGTAGACCCAACTTCTACATTTTGTTAAAAACTCAAATTCAGCTGAGTAAATTTTAAAGATCTTACTACCTTTATTCAAAGATTCATAGAGCGGGCAGCTTCGAATCTAGCAAGTAGAAAGAAGCTCCAAAGACATATGCAAGACAAAAAAATTTATAGGCAGAGGAAGCAGGAATGAGGAAGCCAGACTAGGCAAAAACTGAATTGGTTATTGCAGGGTTTGGTTCCTTGCAGGGGAGAAGAGGGGTCCCTCAAACAGATTACCTATCTAATACTGATCAGGTGACCAGCATAGAACAGTTCTGATTGACTGTTTTAAGATTTCATTTCTGGAAGCACTGAAACTGTAATTAATTCACAGTTCAGTGACAAGGGGCTTAGCACGAGTGACTCCATTTTGAACCTGCTGTCTTGTTTATTCTTTTTTTTTTTTTAAGATTTTATTTATTTTATTTGTCAGAGAGAGAGAGTGCGAGCGGGCACAGGCAGACAGAGTGGCAGGCAGAGGCAGAGGGAGAAGCAGGCTCCCTGCCGAGCAAGGAGCCCGATGTGGGACTTGATCCCAGGACGCTGGGATCATGACCTGAGCCGAAGGCAGCCGCTTAACCAACTGAGCCACTCAGGTGTCCCTGTCTTGTTTATTCTTAACAATTTCCCATTCTTCCAAAATACTCATGTTAATTCCAAGTTAGATTTAGGGCATGGATTATTCTTAGGGGCATCTAAATACTAGTATTTCTCATTCTTCTAATACACAACTAGTTTGATTTCAATAAAACTTTAGTCAGGTTGTTCTGATAATAAAGATGGGGTTGCATTTATATACCAGAGAACAGATGTAGTTTGATTCTGCCTTGCTAAGAAACACTTTCCCATCAAAAAATTTACTTCTATTTCCACATGAGGCTTGGGTGTCTTTTAAAAATCCCAGTGCTTGGCAGATGCTTCAGATGGAGACATGTTATCCACATGTTCAGACTCTAACCTGGAGGGCCTCAGAATGCACGAGGGGAACTCAGAGGTGAGAAAGAACAAAACAAGGGCACTAAAGACACACTTGCCAAATTTATAAATTTGAAAAGCACAGTTTTATGAGGGCTTAATTCAATATTAAATCAAAAAAGGCAGAATATCTCTCTGCCTTTCCAAGTGTCATTCCCTGTGTGAGGGGAATAAAAAGTTTTAAATTTTAATTTTAAAATAAATGTATTTACACTGAAGAGTATGATTAAAAGAGGCCCAGTAAATCTAGTTGGTAAGATCCTGAAAGCATGGAAGGAGTATCAAGAATTTCCTGTAAAGAATGCCTAGCCGACCAGTGTGTACTCGTTAAGGGACGATGGCAAGGGTGTGCTCTGAGCTCGTTTTCTAAATTAAGATGCAGAAAACTCCACAGCAAAGTTGCCTGAAAATCAAGATGAGAGGAAATATAACTATATCCCCCAGCTGCTAATAAAATTGTAACTACAATTATTCCTGATGGTTTACAAAACAGTCACAGACTCCTGTTTTGCTGCAAAGAGAAGCATTTCATGAGGAGAGCAAATCAATCTCTCTGTCCATTAAACCCTTCAGTGAGTGTGATGCCTGTTGTGTTTCTCAACTTTTCAGGGATAAATTTTTACGATGTGGCTTCGTGCTCTAAATCCTGAGAACATTCCAGGAGACTGGTGGTGTGTTCAGGGGGAGAAGGACAGTTCACAGAATTCAACAGTTGAGGCAGTTAATAGAGCATGGTTGCTCTTCACAGATTTTACTGTAGGAATAATTGAAGTCTGCTATTATTTCTTGTTAAATCCTTCTAACTAGCATTCATGAGGAGATAAAACAAAATGACCTGTCCATTTCTGTATCTTGGGGTTTTTAGCAAACCCGGCATCTGTTCTTAGAGAAGAAACTTGGCTGTGCACACTTTTTTTTCTGAAGACACCCACCCAGCAGTAGAATGAGGAATGCCTGAGTCCTCGATTAAAGCACAACATTCACTACATGTATTTTAATCTATAATAGAGAGTGGGAGAGTGTTTGGGAAGACACTGGGTGAAATCCCACATTGCAGTCATGAAGAGCTCCAGAAATCACCAGGTAATTAACACTTATCTTCATTCTTGTCAAAACACATGGTGTTAATAAACTGTGTTGGTGGTTCATGGTTCTCAAGTAAATTCCACTAAGATTCAAGTGCCCCTTCTCAAGTATTAATTATGCATATTGTAGTATGGGAAGAAATAGGAATAACTGCAAAATTCCTATGTAAGGTTTTTTTGTTTTGGGGGGGGTATTGTTTTTGCCTAGAAATTTAGCTTGCTTATTTAAAGGTATAATAGCTCTGTTAGATTACAGAGAGGAACTGATCCTTCAAGCTTCAAATGAAGTAAAA
The DNA here is from genome assembly GCA_004024625.1 of Mellivora capensis. Taxonomy (NCBI): domain Eukaryota; kingdom Metazoa; phylum Chordata; class Mammalia; order Carnivora; family Mustelidae; genus Mellivora; species Mellivora capensis. Next base: position 27,055 of record PISX010010070.1, on the reverse strand, counting down.
AAAAAAAATGCTTGAGATTGGACATGTTCACTGAAGTTTAAATTTACAAAGAGAATTTTGACTGGTTGGCGTCTCAGTCAGCTTGGGCTGCCGTAACAAAACACCACGAACTGGGGATTCTAACAACAGACAGTTCCTTCTGCTCAGTTCTGGAGGCTGGAAGTCCAAGACCAGCACCAGCCTGGACAGATTCTGGTGGAGCTCCCTTCTTCACTGTCAGAGGGCACCTGCTCACTGTGTCCCACACAAACTCTTCGTGGTGTTGCTTGGAGTGTTTGAAAGAACTGACAAAGTTTTATAGAGCAGACTCCTGAAGCTGGAGAATGGGACATCTAGAGATGCTGACAAGGTTGAGAAAAGATAATGATGCTGTGATGGGAAACACCCTGGTTTTCCTATAGTCATAGAGCCTGACCTCTGAGTGGAGCCCTAGATGAGAAGAGAGATAGGATATCTCTGTACCCAGTGTCTTCTTTTTTGTAGACTTATACAGAAAGCCGTATTTTCCTCATGTGTGGCATGTCTATAACTGCATCTACTGAATAAACACAGGGTTAAAGACTTTTTTTATGATCCAGAAATCTCTCTCTCATATAACCGACGATGTAGTCAGTTTGAGAACCATTAATCAGATAGCAGACAGAATTCTTAGGTAATGCAAATGAAGCATATCTTCTCAAAGGAAAAGCTATTTGTGTAGCGACAGACCCAGAATTTGGCTAAATGTAGCAGAAAATTGCTAACTATAGTCACACCCAGTGGTCATTCCAGCATTAAAATTTTAAAGATTAATAAGCATAAGCAATTATTATGTATGTACTATGTCACCTGCAAATAATTGCTAGATAAAAACAGTATTCACTTTAGGTAAATGTGTGATCCTTACAAACAACACATGGCAATAATGGCCAGGAGGAGACAGAAAAAATTAAAGAACACAGTTGATGTTGATGTTCACTCCTTTCTTCTGAACATTTACTCTCCTTATTGCACTTATAATCATGGTAGCAAGTAAACAATGAGGGCAAGTCATTTTCAAATTGTTTAAAAAGCACTTCAGGTTTTAAAATAGGCTTTTTCTTTTAGGCAATGTACTTTCATGGCTATATTTGATGATTCTTTTCCAGGGAAGAGAGGCAAAGCCTAGTAAGAAATATTACATTGAACTGCTTACATGTCTTAGAAAATTCAGTATTATCATCCTAATTTGACACATAGAAGGCAGTTTAAACCACTATGAAATATGTTATTGTTATTAGGCTATAAAATGACTTTATAAGCCTATACATGACTGTAAAAATCTAACTTCTTTCAACATTATAATTTCTGAAATCAAATAAAACCTTTCTAATTAAAGATAAGAAAGGTCACATTCAGCAAATGAGAACTGGGGAGTTTGCTATAACAACAAAATACATTCTCTTATACCAGGTTGAAATAAATACTTGCAGGGAATTTCAGTAGCATGAAAGGCTAAATAGATATGTTTAAAAATGTTTACATTAGTATCATTATTTAAATAGCTGTAGAGTTGACGCACAACATCACATTAGCTTCAGGTGTACGACATAATGATTCCACGACTCTACGTCTTACACTGGGCTCCCAAGTGAGGTTCCCACGAGTCACCATACAGCACTATTGATTCTGTGCCCTATGCTATACTGTTCATCCCTGTGTCCCATGTCCCACATGTCCCACATGTCCCATAACTGGAAGCCTGTACCTCCCACTCCCTTTCACCCATTTTGCCCATCTCCCTTCCCTCCCCTCTGGCAAACATTAGTTTGTCCCCTGTATTTAGGAGTCTGTTTCTGCATTTTGTTTTGTTTTTTAGATTCCACATGTAAGTGAAATCATACAGTGTTTGTCTCTCTAACTTACTTCATTTAGCATAATACCCTCTAGATCCATCCACATTGTCACAAATGGCAAAATCTCAATGTTTTTATGGCTGAATGATATTCCAGTATGTGTGTGTGTGTGTGTGTGTGTGTGTGTGTGTGTATGTGTGCGCGCGCGCCACATCTTCTTTATCCATTCATCTATCCAGGGACGCTTGGGTTGTTTCCATAATTAAGCTATCATAAATAGTGTTGCAAGAGATAGGGGTGAATATATCTTTTGAATTAGTGTTTTTCTTTTCTTTGGGTAAATACCTAGTTACACTAGTATCTTTTTAAAGCCTCCTACACATACTAGCTTATCAACGTATTGTGAACATATTACCTCATATAATTTTATTGTAGAGATTTGGAATGCTTTATGTTCTGACCTGTATTTGAAAAGATTTGATTGTATAACAATTACTTACCATCTTCAGTGCACATACTTTCTCTACTTGGTAACAATTATTCCCTAAGAAACCCTAGCATTGCATAGAATTTTTGTCACAAATTTTATCCCATTATTATTTTAATACTGTTTTATTTTAAAATACTAAACATAAAAAGAACAGAATCATTTTGAAAAAATGCTGTGTCATGAATAGTGGGAAATAAAATGAACACATTTATTTCAATATGTAAGCCTTTCTTGATATTCCTTTGCATTTTATTACTACACATGAAAGTTTTGATGGTAGACAAAGAAAAATTGAGGAGATAGGAAACGTCTTTGTATATAGACCTTTCACTGCCCATTTCTGCCTCCAGCCTGGTTCCGGTTGTTCAGATTACTCTTGAACTGATCCCCTCCAGACCTGCCATCATAACTTCTTCCATGAAACTAAGAACATGCATGGTAAACAGAAATAGTTTATGTAAAAGTCATTTATACTTCCCAAGAGTTAGATAACTGCAAATTTGCCTGATGTCTTCTCATTTTAAACAACTTCTAGGCTCAAGTGTGTGTTGATGTTCACCTTGTCCTGCTAGTGCCCCCAAATCCCTTTGATTCTGATTTGCCTGCCCCGTGGTTTGCTGGTTATGTGTTCACTGAACCTGACACTCCTCAACCTACAATAAATTGTGTTTTTAAAAGATGTTTCTGTAGACTACAAACATGTATATAATTAAACGTAATTTAAAGCTTCTCACCATTTGGCTATCTTTACACCTGGTAATGCTGGCCTTCACCCAGCCTTAGGGAAAACATTTGACCCTCTGTTCCTCCTGTTCTTTAGAACCTTAATGTTTTGCAAACTCTAATATGCATACGAATCATCTAGAGAAAGCACCTTGTTAAATCATCTAGTTAAAATGCAAATTATAATTAAGTAGAACTGGGGAAAAGGCTGAGCTTCTGAATTTCTAACTTGCTCCCAGGTGATGCCTATCCTGCTGGCCCATGGATCACACTTTTAGTAGCAAGCCTTAGAACAGCGTTCTCAACATGTGGTCCTCGGGTCACCAGCAGCACCAGCAGCAGTAGCAGCAGCACTAGAGAACTCCTTTGAACTCCAAATTGTCAAAGTACATGAGATTTACAGAATCAGAAATTGTGGGCGTGGGGCCCAGTAACATGTATTTTAATAGGTCTTCCAGGTGATTCTGATGCATTCTATAGTTTAAGAATTCCTGGCTTGGAGTATTATATATTAAAATATTTCTTCGACACCAAGTCATTAGACACAAGATGTTGAATATCACAGCAAAACCCATTTTGCACAATGTGAAATTAAAATATGCCTTGTATTCAAACAGTAGACTACAGTGTGGAACAGATAAAAATAATCTGCAATCTTCATTTTTTTAAATATTTTATTTATTTACTTTAGAGATAGGGAGAGATATGAGACAGAAAGAGAGAGAGAGAGACCAAGTTGGGGGAGGAACAGAGGGAGAAGGGCAAGCACACTCTGTGCTAGCACAGAGCCCAACATGGGCTTTGATCCCAGGACCCTGAGATCATGACCTGAGCTGAAATCAAGAGTCAAATGCTTAACTGACTGAGCCACCCAGATGCCTCTTCATTTTCTTTTTTAAAATTTTAAATTTTTCTTTTACAGTCAGCATGCTATACATTACACCCCCATGACTATGTTGGATGTATTTTTGTATGACCACCTTAAATGTCTCTTTCTGGTGGGGTACAGGATTATTTCATAACTGGAAACTTGTGCCATTTGACTACTTTCAATTGTCACTTTCCTTATGGAGAGTTGATAGGTGAAAGTTAATTTGCTCCCATGTTCTGAAAATAGACCAAGGTATTCAAGAATCACTCCACACAAACATGTTATAAGGCATCTAAGTGAGGAATAACAGAATACACCACCCCAAAAAAGACATTTTGTCATGTGCATATTTTAAATTTGAAGACAACCTAGGCCAACAGACTCAGAACTGCTTACCTTCCCCTAACTGTCTAAAAGAATTTAGACAGAGAGCCTTTATCAGGAGAAAGCTAATGCCAAAGATAACTTTTTATCAGAAAGAGTTACCTGCATGACATGGCAAACATATTTTTACCAAACATTTGCTCTACTCATCTTCCTGTGACTTCTTTTCTTCCCCTTTGTAACCCAAGACTCCTACCCACTTCTCCTTAGCTCAGCATGGCCTGATAAACCTCTGCTGCTGATAATCTTTGAGTCTCCTGTCTCTGGGGCTCCCTTATGCATAAAATTTGTTTTTCTTCTGTTAATCTGTTTTATTTCTATCTAATTACTACACAAACCTAAGAACCTAGAATGGATAAACTGAAAAGTCTTCCATCCCAACATATGCAATAGGAATGTCTACTGTTTCAACCACTAGGGTATGATGGCACTCAAAACAGACAAAATACATTCTTGTGCTCATGATATTATGTGTAGACACAAAATAATTATTTGATAATATATGTTCTGTATGGATATGTATAATGCCACATATAAATTAATATAAAGATGATATTAGGAAACCGTAATGACAGGAAAAATCAAGATGGGACAAAGTAGAACAAAGAATAATATTTTAAATGTAGGAGTAGGGGAGGAGGTAGTTAAGGGAAGACCTCACTGGGAAAGTCACTTTGAACAAAGACTTGAAGAAAGTAATGAGGGAACCATATAGATATGACGGGTGCAAGGAAAATTATTCAAAACTGAAACAATAATCAGTGGAAAGGCCCTAAGGCAAGAACACATAGTGTGTGTTAAAGGAACAGCATGGACACCAGTATGGCTGCTGTGGATGGAACAAAAGCAGAGGCACTGGGAATGAGGTCAAGGTGGTAATCCAGCAGTGAATCAATGGGAGTCTGGAAGGCCATAGAAATTTGGGGTCTTACTCTTATGAAAATAAATAAAGACGACCCTAAGTAGAACAGGCAGAGGTGATCTATTCAGAGTTTGCTATAACAAGGTAATCAGTCACCATCACTTGGATTTAGCAGAGACCCAAATGTAGTCCGGGAAGTAGGAAAACTATACAGTAAAAAAAAAAAAGAGAGAGAGAGAGAAATCTTCAGATAGTGATCTGATCAGAGGATGTTGGCTGGACGTGAGCTAACTAGGAGTAGGACATCTTATGTAATTGCTTTGGAGACTTTGTTTGGCTCTTCCTGGTTGGCCCTGAGTTGGAATCAGGGGTAGTGGTGAGTGTTTAAAAAAAAAAAAAAAAAAAAGAGAGAGGAAGAGAGAGAAGAGAGAGAGAGAAATTTTCAAATTTTCAGTGCTTGACCAAGTCCAGACCACTCTGAATCAAGTGCTGCAGAGGTTGTGGTATGGCTTCCTGGACGGGTTACTGCAGAATTTGTGGTTCGTCATCCCTGACTAGTTGCTGCAGAGGTTGGAGGTCAAAATTCTATCATCATATCTATTATCATATTATCATATCAAAGTTGGAGGCCACTGCCCTTTTACATACTCAATCTTACTTTGAGAGAATGCAGAGATGTTGTGGGGTTATGAACAAAGAGAGTTGTAATTTGATTTATATACTAAAATGATCATTCTGGCTCTTATTTGGAGAATAGATGATAGGGAGGCAAGGATAGAAGCAGAGAAACCTGTTAGGAGGTCTTTATAATAACCCAGGCAAGATGTGATTCTTACTGGAATCCCAAATTATTACTGGTGGAGGTGTGAGAAGCAGTCCACTCCAGAGCATTGACAGGATTTGCTGACACACTGAACATGAGGTCTGAAAAAGAGAGGAGTCAAGGGTGACTACAAAGAATTTAGCTTGAAAAGGTGGAAAAAAAATGGAAGTGCCATCAAGTGAAGGAGAAGACTGTGTGGAATAGGTTAGGACAGGGAAAAGATGAAGTTCAGTGTTGGACACATTGGGTTTAAAATGTTTACAGAGCATTCAAGTAAACATGTTAAGTAGGGAGTTGGATAAAAAGAGTTCAGGGTAGAAGTCTGGATGACATGTAAACTTGGGAAGTGTCAATACAGAGATTATATTTATTTATTTAATTTTTTAAAAGATTTATATTTTAGAGAGAGTAGGAGGGAGGGGCAAGGAAAGAGGGAGAGAGAATCTTAAGCAGACTCTGTGCTGAGCAGAGGAGCCTGATGTAGGGCTTGATCTCATGACCCTGAGGTCACCACCTGATCTAAAACCAAGAGTGCAATGCTTAACTGACTGCACCACCTAGGTGCCCCAAAAGATTGTATTTAAATCTATGACTGGATTGGACTTCTAAGGAAATGAGTGTAGTTGTAGAAGAGGACCAAGGTCTGAGACTCTGAGTGACCCAAAATAAGAGATCAGGGTGATAAAGCAGAAGTAGCAAGGAACAGTCAAGTAGGGAGAAAACAATGAGACTGAAATGTCCTGGAAACCAAAAGGAAGAACAGCCAACTACACCACATGTTGCTCCTTTTCCGGGTAACATGAACGACTTGACAACAGGTTAGTAATGTGGGGGTCTGAGGGAAGAGCAGCTTCAGTGGAGCAAAGGGGGGAAATGTTGACAGAAGTTTTGAGGAAATCTACAAGAAAAAATAGCAATCATAAATATAAGTGTTTATTTTTAGGAATTTTTTTTGATAATTTGAGTATAACTGGAAATTTTAAAAAATCCAATCTGGTACTCTTCTGACTTTTAACTGGAAATTAGTCAATCATATTCAGTATAATTCTTGATCTTTTAGACATGTTTCTGCCATATTAATTTGTGTTGTTTTTTTAAAAAAAATTTATTTATTTGAGAGAGGGAGAGAGAAATAGAGCATGAATGGAGGGAGTGGCAGAGGGAGAGGGAGAAACAGACTCCCCGCTAAGCAAGGAGCCTGATTCTGGGCTTGATCCAAGGATGCTGAGATCATGACCTGAGCTGAAGGCAGATGTTTAAATGACTGAGCCACCCAGGTGCCCCAATTTATGCTTTATATTATTGAGAGAAATTATAGCTTGTTGGTTGGTTGATAAGAATAAATTAATAGGAGCACCTGAGTGGCTCAGTGGGTTAAGCCTCTGCCTTTGGCTTGGGTCTGATCTCAGGGTCTTGGGATTGAGCCCGAGTTGGGCTCTCTGCTCAGTGGGGAGCCTGCCCCCCCTCCCTACCTGCTGCTCTGCCTACTTGTGATCTCTCTCTCTGTCAAATAAATTTTTTAAAAAAGAATTAATAGAGAAAAATTGATTTTGCAAGAGATGGGAGACTCAGTGGAGCAATGTGCTTGAGCAACTGAGAGGCATGGGGGCCAGTGCACACTGGAAGGTCATCTTAGACATGAGCTTTGGTGAACACTGGGTGAGAGAAGCACTGAACCAGGTTTGAGGAAAGAGGAAAAAGTGTGGAAGTATCATTTAAGAGAACAGACCTGTGAACAGCTTGGGAAATTCAGCATGGTTGTTTTGAGGCATTAGGACTCATTCCTTATGATAATTGTAGTAATAAGTGTAAGCAGATGACTCTAACAAATAACTCCCAAGCCTCAGAGGCTAATAAAGGTGTTTTTTTTTTTTTTTCTCTACCCTGCTACATTCCAGAGAAGTTTAAGGAGAGGAAGAGGTTCTCTGTTCCACATAGTCTTTTCATTGAGCATTTCCACCCCCTCCCTCCCAATCCACTGCCTAAATTCAAAGTTCTCCACTAAAATTTCTACATATATATATATATATATATATATATATATATATGAATGATCCATGTAGAAATTTTAGTTTTTTAGTTAGTAAAAGAAATTTAGAGAAATTCCTTTCTCTTCCTTTCTTTATATATATATATAGAGAGAGAGAGAGAGAGAGAGAAAGGAAGAGAAAGGAAGGGAGGGAGTGGGAAGAAAGGAAGGGAGAGAGGAAGAAAGGAAGGAAAAAAGGGAAGGAAAGGAAAGGAATGGAAAGGAAAGGAAAGGAAAGGAAAGGAGAGAAGAGAAGAGAAAGAAGAGAAGGGAAGAGAAGAGAAGAGAAGGGGAGAGGAAGGGAGAAAGGGAGGGAGCGAGGGACAATTTCTCAGGTTTTTAAGAGTCATACATCACTTCTGCCCACATTCCACTGGTGGGACCTAAGTTCTAGGGATCCTGCCAGCTGCGAAGGAGATCAGGAGATGTGGTCATGCTATGTGCCCAGAAGGAAGAGGAAACTGAATCTGGTGAAGACACGGAAGTGTAGGCTCTAGACGTGAATTTAGAGTGAAACGAGGCAGTGTGGTTGTGTTTTTTTCCCAGACACATTCAGCTGCAAAAATGGCATAAAACACAGACATAGTGTTGGATTTGACCAGGATGGGATTTGTAGGGCAAACACAAAGAAGCAAGTAAGAAGCAAGGAAGGACAGCGTGTGAAAAGTCAGAGGACTATTATAATTGATCTTTGAATTTAATTTGAAAAAGAAAGCATATGAGGAGGGAAACCGGAGGAAGTAAACAGGTGGCTCTGCCTGTGCTGGGCCCCCCCCTCCCTCTCTCTCTCATAAATAAATAAAAAAATTAAAAAAAAACCATATAGTTTTTTGAAGATGTGGTAAAGGCTAGAAAAATTATCCGGTGTTAATTATGTTTTCAAGTTTCATTGAGGGCTGTCACATTTATCTGAAGAGCAAAAGTCTGCATAAAATGGCAGAGCTATTCTCCAGATACTGATTTCAGCAAGATTAAAAATAGAAAAAAAAATCCAAAAAACCAGTAATAGGTATTTGAAGAACAGAGGATTTTATGTTCTCTTTGATGATGATCCATTAAAATATTTTGCCCATGGTTTCTTACTGACTTAATTTGCATTCCTTTTATTCTCCAAAGAAATAGAATGCAGGATGCAAGACTACTTTTATTGGTTTTCTTGTCAAGGTTTTGGGAACATCCAACTTAGATGCAAAGTTTTAATTGTGTTGTCAGCAGGCATTAAAGTGCATCCTAAGTTGAAACACATTTGCTGCCATGAATATAAAGCTTATAAACAAATAAGTATTCAATGTAAAATTATCTGAGTTTTTGCATCGAGTGGACTGTAGACTAAAAGTTTCAAAAGAATCACAGACAGTAAATATTTATAGAGTGTTGTGGAAAAATTCTGGAGACCTGTTTGTACATATTAACTGTTTTTATAGGAATCAAAATCTGAAGGAAATGATATTGTATACATTGATACAACTACTACTAATGCAATTTTGGGAAAAGTTGTGCTTGATTCTAATATGTCCATTTCCTTGTTAAAGAAACAGCCTCAGAGATAACAATAGGTAGATTTGTGACTGCTATAAAAATATGGCCAGGTTCTAGTTAGGTCACAGGCTTCCTCTATCTCAATGAGGTTCTTACTGAGAAAATACACATACTCCAGGCCATCCATACCTCAGTAGTGGTCACTGGTCCCAAGAAGGGCAACTTATTGGGTAAGGGCGAACAGTGGATGCTCAAATCACTCCCAGTGGCAGAAAACAAACAGACAGCCATTGCTACAAGTATATGAATGGTGATATTTAAAATATATTTGCCTTATTCCATTGATTCCAATATCCCATGGAAAGTAAGATGGACTGTGAATTTCAGTAATGCTAAGAAAAAAAAGTGCTACCATTAATGAAGGACACAATTTTTTCAATCACAGAATTTATGTTTTATACTTGCTGGAAGAGTTTGCTTAGATTTAGATGCTGTACACCAACAAAAAGAAAACGTAATGGAACTAGATTGGTTAAAATGTTCCTGAAAGTTCTTGCAGTTTGGATCCAGAGTCATCTGAAATAGCTTTCAACTTAAGGTAGCTAAGTCCTCTGCACCATTAAGAGTATTGGTGATGCAGTATTTATTTTAAAAAAGAAACTGAAAAAACAAAATATATCACTACTATCTGTGGTTTTCCTCTGAGCCTCTGATGCCATCCTACAAATTCTCATGCTTTCTTTCCTGAGCTTACCAGAGTGCATCAGACAACAGCAACCACCTTACAACTATTTTCTTGCTGGCGGAAACTGAAAAATGCTATAAATTTGAAGGCATATTTTAATGTTTACGTTAAAAATGATGTCAACCAAGTGGCCAGTTAGCTCAGTTGGTTAGAGCATGGTGCTAATAAAAATGATGTCAAACATAAAAATGTAAATGACTGAAATGTAAAAGTTACATGTTTCTTACATCTATGAAATATGACACATGGGAATCCTCTTCACTTGACAAGTTTATATTGGGTACCTAAGTATCTATACATTCCTGGGATTGATCAACATAGCTTAGTCCATGATATGAGACTTTACCTTTTAGACTTTCCACATTTTTCTTTGGTCTTTCAACATTAATGAGATCAAAGCAGAATATTAAGGCAGTATAATGAAGTGTGAAGAGTACAATCTCTCTGGAGCTAGACAACAGGGGTCTAAAGCCTGGTCCTGCTATTTTTCTTCTTGTGACTTTGAGCAAGTTACTTAATCTCTCTGTGTCTCAGTTCCCTCATAATAATAGTATCTACCTCATTGGATTCTTGTGAGGACTACTGAGATAGTAACCATAAAGTAATTAGAACAGTGCCTAGACATAGAAGGCTTTTGTATTTAGTACTATGTTAGAAAACTATGCACATATTGCCTAGAAATTTGGGATTTTTAAGTGAATTTACTTACCATTTTTACTTAGTCTAATAGACCATCAGCAGGTACCTCATGCTAGAATTAAGGGAATAAGAACTCAATTTAATTTTTGACTGACTTGTAGTTATGTTTAGTCTTTCTCTGACAAAGTATGTATGTGGTATTCCTATCAAGTTCCATGATAAAAAACAAAACAACAACAAAAAAACCCCCTTTCTTTTAGAAGGATGTGGAGACAAGCTGACCAAAATAATGTTGTATTTTTTAAAATTTTTGACCCCTTGCAAGAACAAATTCATGTTTAAGTATGAGTAGTAAATTGAAGAAGTGAGAAAGATGTAGTATTCAATCTAGCAAAATGTAAATATAGATATCTCGTTTTAACCACCTCCAGGCAATTTACTGGTAGGAAATATGCATTTTGATTCAACAGTTGGTTGATTTTTAGGGCATTTTGGTTACTGACACACTTAAAGTGATTTGAATTTTTTCAAGTCCATAAATATCCATTTACCCAGAAGTTAAATGAAAAATTTGCATTTATGTTAACATACAAATACATAATATGTCCTTATTGTTTGCTCATTTCAATTATCTAAAGAGTTGCCTTAAGCAAAATCTTTCCCTTGAGTAAACCAAAGATTTCAGATGGCCTCTGGACTTAGAGATTCATCAATGTTAAATATTAACAAATAACTGTACAAATATATTCATGAATACCTAGAGATATGCTGAAAGGCCAGAGTCCCAGAATTCAAGTAGGCAGAAAATGCAGACTATGTACTTAATAATAACAACAGTAAAGTTAGCTTTGTGTAAAATGTTACTAAGTATTAAAAAAGTAAGATATATTGGTTACTAAGTATGAGAAAATATATGTTGCTTATCCACAGATTGTTTCTCATTTAGTTGCTAAGAAAATACATCAAGAAACAAATAAGAGGCACACAAACGCACAAATTAAATGCTATAATAATTGAAGCACAATTAATACAGATAATGAGACAATGATCTGGTATAAAAAGGTATTAACTGATAATAAACGAAATAATCAGTAAATGATTTGCACATAAAAATATTGGGAAGTGACTGTGAACCTTCAAGGGAGGTAGCACCCAGGAGTTGGATCAGGAAGATGAATAAAGTATTAATAAATAGATGATGGAAGGGAGGTCTAATTGGGGGAAGAGCAAGAGCAAATCCATGGACATAACCATGAAAGGCCTTGGGGGTTGGGTAGGGAGAGATAGTAAGGAAGTCAGCATGCTGATCAGATGGAGTTTCTGGAAGAAATAATAATAAATACTATTTAGTACAGTTGACCCTTGAACAACATGAGTCTGAACTGTGTAGGTAGGTCCACATATACATGGATTTTTAAATGGTATAGTACTGTAAGTGTATTCTCCGCCTCATGATTTTCTTTTCCTTTTTAACCCATCCCCCCTCCCACCTTCCCTCTGACAACCACCAGTTTGTTCTCTATACATAAGGATATTTGTCTCTTTTTCATCATTGGTTTTTTCCTAAACTTCCACATGAGTGAAATTATATGGTATTTGTCTTTCTCTGACTGACTTATTTCACTTAGCATTATATTCTCTACTCCATCCATATTGCAAATGGCAAATTTTATTTTTAGGTATTCTCTACCCTCAATGTGAGGGTCGAACTTACAACCCTAAGATCAAGTGTCACATGCTCTACTGACTGAGCCAGCCTAGCACCAATGGGTGCTGAGTAAACATTTTTTATAGCTGAGTAAACCTTGTGATTTTCTTAATAACATTTTCCTTTCTCTAGTTTTTCTTCATTGTGAGAATATGTACCAAATACAAAATATGTGTTAATCAACTGTTTATGGTTATTGGTAAGGCTTCTAGTCAACAGTAAGTTATTAGTAGTTCAGTTTTTATGGAGTCAAGTTATATGTGGATTTTTGACTGCACAGGGTTGGCACCCTTAACCACTGTGTTGTTCAAGGGTAAACTATATTAAAGATTAAGTCAAAATTCAGAGATCCTTAAGAGAGGTAAATGTGTTTTCACTAAGTACAGTAGAATATTAGGAACTATTATAACTATTATAATTTTTGAATGGGGTAGCCACATGAAAAAGTGAAAAGTGGGTTTGAAGCTCAAACCAAGAGAAATGTATAAGAGAAACTCTGGCAAGAAAAGGAGAGGCACAGGAAGAACAACTGGAACTGGGAACAGAAGACTTGTCAGCAGTCTCTGCAAGATAATCTATACCTGTTCCAGGGGTAATGTTAGACAGAGTTGTGTCTTTCCAAGATCCAGCAAATTCCACTTCTTTTGGCACCCTGCCTCTCTATTTCTCATCCTTTCAGCAATGAGTTCAAATCTTTTGACTCAGGTAAATTCCATCTCAGTCCCTTATTAATGAACTTGGTAGACAGGATCACTAAATGTTTTCTAAAAATGAGTGCTACAAATTATAAAATAGTAAACTTAGCATTGTTTCTGGGGAAAATTCCAGAACAAATTGTCTTATAGCTCTTAATGTGGAAGAAGGGCTAACACAGGCATATAAATAGCAAATCAGGAGGCAACCTCATTGCTTCTTCTCGTAAAATTTTTCAGAAGAAAGAGGAAGAAGTGTAGATATCTTGAATCTAAATCTCAGTGAGGCAGTTTACCTAGTGTATCTGGTGAACTTTCAACATCAACAGCCATTAGGATGAGGGACTGCTTTTCCCTGGTTAGTAGCCTTCTTTGGACAAAGGTAACCTAGAGGGAAGTCTCTAAGGTCTTTTACAAGGTTCAATCTTTGGCTGTGCCCTAGTTTGTGAGTCAGATTCCTAAATTTATCTCAAGAGATCTAGATAATGGAGAGAATTGAAGATGAGCTTTAAGAGAGATAACAGACAGTCTCACTCTTTGATTTGGGCCACCTCATCACTTCTCGGCCTTTTGGCTAAGATCAACTGTGATTTGGGTCACCCATTACATAAGCGTATGCTGGGAATACTTGAATACTGAGGATATAACAGACAGAATAGCAATACATGCATTTTAACTATTCTCCTGAGTACAAATCAAATGCCCAATTTATGTCATTGGATACAATAGTAATATTTATAGTGAAAATTCAGATAATAAAATGAGAAGGGAGATACTATGGGACAATATAGATCTTTGAAGCACCCTGGCATAGGTAGCCCTCAGCAATGAGTCCTGGAAGGGCAACCTCTTCTATCCTAAAGGATTGTGCAGTTTTCTGGTGCCACCTATTGGGAAACTTAATTCAAATGGTGATTTCACCCCAAATGACAATTCATTCAGTACAACTCTTAGGGCCAAGGCTTTTATCCACATTTTAACTTGTAGTACCTGGGAACATAACATACTTATTCACAAACTCACAATTCAGAGCTTTCCCAACAACTAAAAGCCCTCATGGAGTAGCCGCCTGTAATTCAGTGCCATTCAAACGATATATAAGTGAGTTACAATCATAGTTTAGACTGAGTTTGTGGTAACAGCAGAATTGGAGATTTACAGTGCCTAATAACACTAGCTTTCTAAAGTTACACATGAAAGGGAAAAAGGAAATTTTTTATTTCTATTTTTGTACCTACAAAATGTCTTCCTCTTCTATTTCATTGGAGGATAAAGTCTAAGATGTGAAGAACAGAAACTCAAGTTCCCAATTAGTATTTTAGAACTTGCTGTTACAAGAAACATAGTAAATTCAGCAGTAATTCCCATAATAATGTCATCATTAGTTGTAAGGGACCACCACTCACTGCTGACTACTCCTGTTAGTGAAAGCACCTACAGAGTTTCTCTCTTTTAAAAACTCTGTCAGGTTTTTTCCTATTTACCAAGTTCAGATCCCACAAGAGCATGAGGTAGTGGAGTAAGTACAACTGTGAAAATATTCATCAGGACTTAGGTTGTTCATAGTAAGTGTAACCGTCCCACCTATTCTCTCCACCAAGTTAGCACCTTGGTTTCTGTACAGCCAGAGAACAAAGAAATCAAGTCTTGAAATGTACATGCCCAAAGGACACCTTGGAAATAATGTATATTTCCATGACACCTACACTACAGTTTTCGGAGTCACAGTAAGGTAGGACAGAAATATGATAGATTCAGCAAACACAAAAAAGAGATGAAAGAAAATACAAGCAGAAAATATACTCATTTTATTTTCCAAATGACTTGTAGGTAATTAGTCAACATTCACTGAGCCCTATCATATGGAAAGCATTTATATTAGCCATGACTAAATACAAATGCACACAAAACACAAACATGAACCAAAACATGAAAAGCAACGTCACAAACTACTGTGTCTGTGTTTATGTTATCATGTGATGTCCTTTATTTTTCTTAGGTTGTTGGCATATGTTAATTTATTGGGGTAAATAATTCTTTTTTTTAAAGATTTTATTATTTATTTATTTGACAGACAGAGATCACAAGTAGGCAGAGGGGCCGGCGGGTGGGGGGGGAAGCAGGCTCCCCGCTGAGCAGAGACCCCGATGTGGGACTCGATGTGGGACTTGATCCCAGGGCCCCGGGATCATGACCCAAGCCGAAGGCAGCAGCTTAACCCACTGGGTCACCCAGGCGCCCCTGGGGTAAATAATTCTTATCTATTTCACTTGAATGTGGTATTATATTTTTTGAAATCCTGGTAAGATGAATTATTTCATTCACTGACTCACTAAACATTTACACAGCACCTTCCATAGGTACTGTTTATTAATAGTAAGAAAATAACAATCATTTCTCAGATACTTTTTATGTGCCAGACATTGCCTAAGTATATTACCTCATCTCTTCCTATGAGATTGTCTATGAAGGAAATATTGTTATCTGAATTTTATCGATGAAGAAATGGAAGCTGAGAGAGGTGAAATAACTTGCTTAACACTTCATAGCCAAGTTCAGATCCCTCAAAGACCAAAGTCTTGGTTCCTATCCCATACACTCTGCTTTCTTCTATTGATTGCACTAATATATTTTATGTATACAGTAGATATGTATATACTATACATATAATATACAAGCATGTAAATATACATATATATTATACCCCCAAGGAAAATTATTGCTGTCTTAAATTACAAACAGATGCCAAAGAAGTAATACTAGTTTTCTTTCCATATTTTATATATCAAATATATAAAGTTGAAAAATTATTTTAACCAAAATCACATTTATTTTAAAGTTTATAATAAAGAAACATTCATTCATCTATTTGAAAATGTTCACTACAAAAAATGTATAAAATCCACCCCTTTGATCAAAACATATAACACAGAGGCAAACAAGAATAGCAAACTTTTTAACTGGTTGTGGACAGATAGGCTGCAAAGAGAGGATCTTAAAATTAATAGATGTAGACTTTTAATATAGGAGAGCAATGTCCTTTCTTGAAATGTGTTCTGCTTCTGGCATTTTAGTTCTGGTTCTTTTCCCAAATTTCTTTATGATACCCTTCAATGATAAAGAATTTGGTTCTATATCTGGATTTCTCATTTCTTAGATCGCTGGTTCTTAAGAAGCGTGGTCCCAGGAGTAGCAGTTGCACTATCATCTGTGAACTTGTCAGACTTGTGAATTCTCACAACACCATCCCCAAACCCCTGAATCAGAAACTCTCAGGTGTACCTAGCAATCTGTGCTTTATCAAGCTTTCCAAATGATTCTAAATAAATGTTAATGTTTGAGAACCACTGCCTTATAGGAATAGCAAAGGCTAGAATATAAGGAACCTACAAAACACGAACTTTTAAACTATGTTACTCCCCAGCAGTACAAACCAAAGATTTTATATAATGTTCATACCTATAAATTTATCATCAGAGAATGAATAAAATAAGGTTTATTCCCTCATATCATGATTAAAAGCACAGGGTAAATAGTGTCATATAACTAATTGTACAAAAAATACTCATGAATATCTTGGGGTGTACTGAAAACCCAATGGCTTATGGTTCAAGTATTTGAGTGTCTATTGCATATTCAGTGCTAATGATAAAGTTATATCTGTACTAAGTACTTCTTAGCATAAGAGAAATATGAGAAACATTGGCTATCCAGAAAATGCTTAGAAGCTAGTTGATGGTAAGATGAATATATGAAACAAACAAGATCATAAGATGATATATAAAAAGATATTAATCATGACAAATGTCAGTAAATGCTTAATTCAAAACAAAAAACAAAACAAAACAAAAAACTCTCAATAGAACAGAGATTATATAAGCTGAGCCAAGAGGGAAAGTATTACACAGGAGGAAATACTGGTTCTATGTCTTTCGGCGGGCTTCAAGGAAACTGAGAAATGGATAGAAAGTGGAAGGGAATTCTAATAGCGTAAAGAGCAGAGTAAATTCTTGGACAAGATCATAGAGGATTTATGGGTGTGGGATGGGGAGAGAGTGTAAAAAAAGAGTGGAAAAAAAACAAGCAGATGAATTAGATGGGTTTTATGGAGGAAAATCAGAAAAAAAAATCCAGTATTGAATGGGCAGAACAAAGCCAGATTTTAGAGACCTTTAAAATAGTCAAAATATTTTTACTAGATGCAAGAAGCAAATAGAATCTATGGTGAAATCTTCACTATCATGGTGAATATTCTGTTTTTGGAGTTCAAACCAACAGCAATATGTAGGAGAGATTCAAGTTGGGAAAAAAGGCACATAAAACAACAAGGAGGCAACTTGCAAGATCCTTGTATTACAATTAGGTCTGTAATTATCCTGATTTGTATGCTTCTAGACAGGACAAATTTTGAAGGGAAGACTCAAGAAGTCAGATACGTTCTTGGTATTAAACATAGATATAAAGAGCTGTTAATCTGGATACGGGCCAGCAAGAATGTGAGTCTAGTCATAATGATCTAAGACTGAGAAACCAATCTAAGTCATTCTAAGGGAATATGGCAGTCAGGATGTGATAATGGGGAACTGAGAGGGAAGCAGAATATGGAATCCAGGATGACATAGCGATTCTTGTAGAGTAGTTCACCAATACAGCTCTAAGAATGTAGGCAATTTGTTGCCATCAAATAGAGTTTAAAAAGACAAATTTGGATAAAAATGCATAAAGATCACAATATTCATAAATGAGAAGTTTACTAGAGATAGACTTTACAGAGGGATGAACCTAGATATTTATGAGCATCATTTTTTAGTCTAGAAAAAACTGATATTTTATTTTTTTGTCTGTTCCACAAATGTTTACTGAGTGCCTATCACGTGGCACGAGTGGTTCTAGGTTTTAAAAAACTGATATTTTAAATAGTATTGGCAACTGATGCCCTGATTCAAAGTATCCCTACCAGCTTATCAATCAGGTTGAGACAGAAGAAGCAGGAAAGTGGTACAGAAAGAAAAGAAACAATCTGTGAATTACTGGAGTCCCAGAAGAAGAAGAGAGGTAGTAGAAGTAGAAAACTTTCATATAGAAGAAATAGCCCAAAATACCTCAAATGTGCGTAGAGATTTAGACAAGTCATGAAGCTAGCAAGTCTACCCAAAAATTTAGCCAAAAGAGACCTCTCCTAAACATATTATAGTAAAACTGTCAGAAATCAAAGCAAAAGGGAGAATCTTAAAGTGGCAAGAGAAAAAGAAGCTTCTAAGGAACTCCCGTAAGGCTATCAATAGATTTCTCAGAACCATTACATGTCAGGAGAGAATGGGATGATATATTCAAAGCGCTGGAAAAAAAAATACCTGCCAACTATGAATGTTATTATATCCAGCAAAGCTGTCCTTCAGAAATGAAGGAGAAGTAAAGATGTTTCCAGATAAACAAAAGCTGAGGGAGTTCATTATCACTAGAACTGCCTTACCAGAAATTCTGGAAGGAGTTCTTTAAGCTGAAATGAAAGGATGAAAAACAGTGACATAAAAACTCATGAACATATACAACATACTGTAAGTATAGAGTCAAGTTCAGAATATTTGAATATTGTAACATGTTAGTGTGTTAACAACTTAACTATAAAAAGGTTAAAAGAAAAAATATTTAAAATAACTATAGCTAAATAATTTATAAATATGTAACACAAAAAGAGGTAAATTATGAAATCAAAAGCATAAAAGGAATGAATAATATGGTAGTTTTAATGCATATGAAGTTAAACTGTTATCAGTGCAAAGTGGACTGTTATGTCCCTAAGATTTTTATGTAAGCTTCATGATAATCACAAAGAAAAAAATTATGTAGATACACAAAAGATGGAGAGAGGGTATCAGAGCATATCACTAGAAAATCATTAGCTTACAAAGGAAGAAAGCAAAAAAGAAAGGAGCAAGGAACTATAAAATAGCCAGAAAACATGAGATGTCATTAGTAATTTCCTACCAACCAGTAATTACTGTTAAGGTAAATGCATTAGATTATCCATTTAAATGACCTAGAGTGGCTGAATGAAAGAAAAAAAAGAAAAAAAGACCAAACTATATGGTGCCTACAAGGAAGTCACTTTAGCTTTAAGAAACATATGGGCTTAAAGCAAAAGAATGGAAGTAGATATTTCATATAAGTAGAAAATAGAGAAAAGGTAGCTATACTTAGACAAAATAGACTTTAAGCCAAAGACTGTAACAAGAGAAAAATAAGGTCATTACATAATGATAAAGGGGTCAACTCATCAAAAGGATATAATAATTGTAAATGTGAATGCACCCAATACTGGATGCACCCTAAATATATTTAGCCAGTATCAGCCAATTGGAAAGGGGAAGAAGACAACAAGACAATAATAGTAGAAGACTTCAACAGCACACTTTCAGCAACAGATAGATCATCCAAACAGGTTATCATTAGGAAACATTGCACTTGAACTACATTTTAGACCAAATAGATGTAACATACATATGCAAAACATCCCATCCAACAGCAGCAGAACGTACAGATTTTTCTTAAGCACACATGAAATATTACCCAGGACATATAATATGTTTGGTCACATAATAAGTCTTAGCAAGAAGACGGAAGTAATACCAAATATTTTTTCTGACCATAACAGTATGAAACTAGAAATCAACACAAGAGGAAAACTGGAAAATTCACAAATATATGGAAATTAAACAACACACTCCTGAACAACCAAAAGGTCAAAAAAGAAATCAAAGGGAAAAATAAGGAATAACTTGAAATAAATGAAAATGGAAACATAAACAATACAACAAAACTTATGGGATACAGTAAAAGCAGTTTTAAGGAAGTTTATGGTGATAAATGCCTACATTAAGAAAAAAAATCTCAAATAAGCAACCTAACTTCATTGCTCAAGGAACTAGAAGAAGAGTAAACTAAGCCCAGATTTAGCAGGAGGAAGAAAGGAATGAAGATCAGAATAGAAATAAATGAAAGAGAAACCAGAAAAACAATTGAAAAGACCAGTGAAACTAAGAGCTACTTTTTAGAAAAGATAAAATTGACAAACCTTTAGCTAGACTAAGAAAAAAAATCAGAGAAGACTCAAAGAAATAAAATCAGAAGTAGAAGAGATATTACAACTGATACCACAGAAATACAAAGGATCATAAGACACTACTATGAGTAATTATATGTCAAGAAATTGGATAATTGGAATAAATGGATATATTCCATTCCTAGAAACACAAAACCTGCCAAGAATGAGTTCATGAAGAAATAAAAAGTCTGAACATAACAATTACTAGTAAGGAGATTGAGTCAGTAATCAAAAATCCCAACAAAGAAAAGCCCAGGACCATTAGTGAATTTTACCAAATGTTTAAAGAAGAATTAACACCAATCCTTCTTGAACTTTTCTAAAAAAATTGAAGAGAAAGGAACAAATTCATTTTTCCAGCATTACCCTGATACCAAAGTGAGATAAGGACTCTACAAGAAAAGACAACTATAGAAAAGTATCTTTTATGAATAGAGACAGAAACATTCTCAACAGAATCTTTCAAACCAAATTTAGTAGTCCATTATAAAGATGTGCATCCTGATCAAGGGGGATATATCCCTGAGATGCAAGGATGGTACAACACAGGCAAATTAATAAATGTGAGGTACCATATTAATAGAATGAAAGATAAAAATCACATGATCATCTCAGTAGATATAGACAAAGCATTTCATAAAATTCAACTTCTTTTCATGAGAAAAACTCTCAACATAGAAGGAACATACCACAACATAATAAAGGACTTACAGCATAAGCCCACAGCTAATACCATCTTCAATGACAAAATTTGAAAGCTTTTCCTCTAAGATCAGGAACAAGCCTAGGGTGCCCACTTCCACTCCTATTCAACAGTGGGACTGGAAATCCCACTTGGAACAATTGGGCAAGAAGGAGAAATAAAAGGCATCTGAATTGGGAAGAAAGAAGTATAATTGTCTCTGTTTGCAGGTAATAGGATTTCATATATAGAAAATCCTAAAGACTATTCCAAAAAAACTGTTAGAACTAATAAACAAATTGAGTATTACTTCAGGATAAAAAATCAACATAAAAAATCATTTGTGTTTCTTAGAACCCACCAAATATATGAAAAAGGATTAAAGAAAACAATCCCATTTACAATAGAACTGACAAAATAAAATATTTAGGAAGAAATTTTCCAAGGATGTGAAAGAGCTATATACTAAAAACTATATGGTCTTGGTGAAAGAAAAAAAGGACACAAATAAATGGAAAGATATCTTGTGTTCACGGATCAGAAGAATTAATATAGGTAACATGTCTGCATTACCCAAAGCCATCCATAGTTTCAATGCAATCATCAAGATTCCAATGGCATTTTTCACAGAACTAGAACAACTATAAAACTCTATGGAACCACAAAAGACCCCAAATAGCCAAAGCAATCTTGAGAAAGTAGAACAAAACTGTAGTCATCATATTTTCTGATTTCAAACTATACTACAAAGCTATAGTAATTATAGTATACTACTGACATAAAAAGACACATAGATAAATGCAACAGAATTGAGAGCTTAGAAATAAACCCTTACATATACAATCAATAAATATTTGATGAGGAAGCCAAATATACTCAATGAGGAAAGGATAGTTTCTTTAATAAATGATGTTTGGGAAACTGGTTCATCACACGCATAAGAATGAAATTGAACCCCTATCTTATACTATCCACAAAAATTAACTTGAAATGAAATAAATACTTAAACCTAAAACCAGAGTTCCCAGAAGAAAACATAGGGAAAATCTTGACATTGGTCTTGCAAATTATTTTTAAAATATGACACCAAAAGCATAAGCTACAGGGGCACCTGGGTGGCTCAGTGGGTTAAGCCTCCTCCTTTAGCTCAGGTCATGATCCCAGGGTCCTGGGATCGAGCCCCGCTTCGGGCTCTCTGTTCAGCAGGGAGCCTGCTTACCCCTCTCTCTCTGCCTACCTCTCTGCCTACTTGTGATCCCCCTCTGTCAAATAAATAAATAAAATCTTAAAAAATAAAGCATAAGCAAAAAGACAAAAGGTACCTAAGTGGGACTATACCAAATTGAAAAGCTTCTGCACAGCCAGAGAAAAATCAACAAATGAAAATGCATCCTAAAAAAATCAAGAAATATTTTAAACCACATATGTGATAAGGAGTTAACATTCAAATATATGAAGGACTCATACAATTTAAAAGCAAAGACCAGTCTACTTAAAAATGGGCAGTGAACCTGAATAGACATTTTTCCAAAGAAGACATACAAAGGGCCAACAAGCATATGAAAATATGCTAATACCAGTAACCAGCAGGGAAATGCAATTCAAAACCACAACGATATATCTCCTCTCAGTTGTTAGAATGGCTATCACGAAAAAGACAAGAAATAACAAGTGTTGGTGAATTTGTAGAATCAAGGGAACCCTTGTGCACTGTTGGTGGGAATGTAAATTGGTACAGCCACTGTGGAAAACAGCAGAAATACTTTATGATCCAGCAATCTCACTTTTGGGTGTATATCCAAAGGAAATGAAGTCAGGATCTTGAAGAGGTATCTTTGCTCCCATGTTCATTTCAGCATTATTCACAACAGCCAAGATCTGGAAACAAGCTATTGTCCATGAATATATGAATGGATAAAGAAGATATGGTAGATATATATGCAATAGAATATTATTCATCCATGAGAAGGAAGGAAATCCTGACATTTGAGACACACAGATGCACCTTGAGGGCATCATGTTAAGTGAAATAAGTCAGAAAAAGATAAACACTGTACAATCTCACTTAAATAGGGGAATGATAACAATAAAAAAGAACTCATAGTAACAGCGAGTAGAATGATAGTTGTTGGAGGGCATGGGAAATGTGGGGATGTTGGTCAAAGGGTACAAACTTTTAGTTATAAGATGAATAAGTTTTGGGGATCTGATATACAGCAGAGTGACTGGAGTGAGTAAGACCATTTATACAACTGAATATAGTTGAGAGTAAATCTTAAATGTTCTCACCAGACACACACTCAAAAGATAATTATGGAGGTGTTAGGTATACCCCTATTGTAATCATTTCACAATATCTAAGTGTATCAATCATTATGTTATACACCTTGCCTTTATGCAATATTATATATTGTTTATAGCTCAAAAGGTTGAAAGAACAGATATTGGAGAATTCACTGATGTTATAGCAATATAGGAGAAGTAGGAAAATGCAGTATCATAGAAAGGGTGAGATTATAATATTTTAAAGCAATGCTAGTCCCCAATATTTAATGTATTAAGATGGCCAAGGAGGATTGGCATTGATTTAAGTCCATTGTATGTCAGCACTATTCTAAGAAACCTGCATTCCTAGGGCATCTGGGTGGCTTAGTCAGTTAAGCAGCTGACTCTTTGATTTCAGCTTAGGTCATAAACTCAAGGTCCTAGGATCAAGACCCATGTGGGCTTTGTGCTCAGCAGGGGTCTGCTTGAAGATTCTCTCTCCCTCTCCCCGTCCCTCCTCCTCCACTTAAGTGTAGGCAAGCTCTCTCTCTCTAAAATAAATAAATCTTATATAAAAAAGGAAATTTGCACTCCTGGCCTCATTTGAATCCACATAACAACTCAAATAAGTGTGTGTAATCATTTTTTGACATGTGAATAGGATGCTTGGAGCAATTAAATAATTCACCCAGAGTAAATCACCTAGAAACTAGAAGGTTTGGGGACTCAAATTCTTGGGTTTTTTGCCTCTAAATCCATGTTACTGAAATGACTACATTTTTTAATATACTTTTTTAGGAAATGAACATGGCTAACATGTCAGGCATGAATGCTGCCAAGCTGTAGAAACTATAGTCTTCAGACAGTCTTAATCTGTCAGCTTTTTCAAGGTCTGGTCAGCACAAAGAGCTGCCTCCCTGAGATCATGTCTTTTCACTGATCTAGATGGAGTGGGGTGTGTGGATTGTGGAATATAAGCCCAGTGTGGAAACTCTCAGAGCCAACACTCTGGAAAGCTCTGTGTTGTTGGGACAAACTTTACGGGGCCTCTCTCATCACTTGCCTCCTTCCTCTTCACTCTGGCTTCCTCCAACTCTCTTTCCCAGGTGTTGATCCCTAATAAAGATCTTGCCTCCAAACTCCATCTCAAAGTCTTCTTACAGAGGATTTTAATTGTGAAAGCAAATTGAGGAAAGATGAGGGGCAGAGAAACCCAGCAGACTTCCACTAGGACTAGATTCAAGTCAGAAGCCCTGACTCACACTGGAGACCCTAGGAATAAAAGGAAGAGGCAGCTGAAGAGAGCATTATGAAGGTGGTAAAGAGGAACAGGGATAGAGGTCATGGTGAACATAAAATTTCAGCTTTAAATTCTAGAACTTTGGAGAAGAGCAGAGATAAGATTAGGTCGATTCAGTAGTAGAAGAACTTGGATTATCAGGAGATCCTGTCACAGGATGATGTCAAGACAAACTTTTAAAAAGTTTTCTTTCCTCAGTTGATATGCTAAGAAAAAATTGACACATGCTGTTCAATACTCTTTTCAATGATTGAAAGAACATGTATTCAGAGCAAACATCAAGTAACGATTACACATTATCATTGAATAACTTCAACAGAATCTTTTCAAACAGCTTTTGGGACTTTCTTTAGAGCTGTCTTCCTGTTTAAATTATGATTGTACTTTCATTTGCCTCTTTAAAATACCTTCAAATGTACTCTATTTTTAATTTTCATAAAATTGGCAAAATTGAATGTTCTTAGACCATCAATCGTACAGCTTGAATCTTATCATTTTCCTCATTCTTACCCCACAGCCTTTGCATTTGACAAGTCATTAAAAATGAGCTCTTAAAGTGCATAGAAATCTTTAATTTCCCAAATCTTCTCTGATTGACACCAAAGATCAGAAGAGGAAATTCAAGCAGAATGGTACAAATGAGACTATTTTACCTCTTAGGTATATAGATATGAAGGGCAACAACAATTATGTCTTACAACTGAAACATATGTTTTAAACTGCCTCTTATTTTAAGAACTAAATATGAAAATGAAATTGTTGCTGGCACCAATTCAGTACAATTATCTATTTGTGGTTCTTGTGTCACTGCTAACTTAATGGTGAAGACTTTATTTAAATATGTAGCATGTTCACCTTGTCTTTCTTAGTAAGACAAGTCAATATGGACAAAATCATTTCTTTTATCTGGTGAAAATTCAGAACATTCTTGATTATAGGATTTATTTCATCCTCCATCATGAAAATTCACTGATGGTTCTTCTGGAAGTTTATGTTTAAATTAACACTCTCCCAGATGTAAGTCAGCAGACTGAACACCAGTCATTCTCTTTAATTCATTGCCAACCCCATTTCCATAGACATATTTGTTATTTTTTTCTTCTTATGCTTTAACTTCATAAAATTACAATACTACTGTTCACTATTCCACTCTTCCTCCTCTTCCAACTTTCTTGGTTTTGTTGAGTTCTCTGGAACTAATTTATCTCTATTATCCATGATAGAACTAATTTATCTCAACCTTCTCATCATTACCTCCAGGCAGGCCATTCCTCATTCATATTAACATTTAAGTTAAGTTTAATTACAATTTAAGTTAGAATTTTTCTGAGTGCTAGTCTTCATTTTTAACTGTCACAGGCATATCTGCTTGACTGTCCCATCAGCTTCCCATGATAATGACACGACATCAATTCCTTTCTTTCCATACTACCTAATAATCTCTTTGAGGATGGTAATTAGGTGTTTCTCATATTTTCATGTCTTCCAATACTTTGTACAGTTGGTGTATAGAGCCGAAAGCTAATAAAATTCATCTGAATTTAGTAACACTGCCTTTAGCAATACTCAAAATGAGTATCTATTGTACGAAAATGATGCCAAATGATTAGGTTAGCTACTGGAATGTTCTTTTACAAGACCAGCTCTCTAACCCCTGAGCTATAGGGCCTCATGTATGTTCTTTTAATTCAAAAGTCACAATGTAGGCATTTAAGAGTGGTTGAAATTTTATAGAATCTGAGCTTTTTTATAATAATAGGGAGAATGGGATCTGCCCTTCCTGCCCTTTCATCTTCATTTACTCCCTTTTCCAAACATTCTTATTCATCAACTGGTCTGATCTCTGATTGAAGGCAGTGGTCAGAATTTCTTTTATTTACCTCGAGCTTAATTTAGGTCTCTAAAATGATGAATATTAATGACATTTATATTTTCTCTGCTTTCTTCTAGTAGGATTAGATAGTTAAGGGAAGAAAGGGGTCATCACTGCAAAGCATTTCAGCTTTAAATCTGACTTGTTTCATTAGTCCACATATATCACTTTTTCTCAAGGTGCTCATTAATAAATTGAGTGTGACTCTGCTTTTACCACACTTGATTCCTGGGATGGGAATTAATCAGAAATCTTTTACCAAAAGTGGTTAAGTAGTCATCTGAAAAATAGTCACAAACCTACTACAATTTGCTGGATAAATTATAGTTTATGTCAACTGAGACACATGGGAAAGGAGATGGGAGATACTCTTAGGATCCAGAAGACCCCCTGGCTTAGTTATCAGCAAGCTATGTGATCTTGGGGACTTAATGTATCCTCCCTGGGCCTTTAGTCCTATAGAAAGATACAGTAATAACCTTCAATACACCTCCTCTTTCTCTTCTTATTTCTTAAAAGAAATTATTACTTTTTGAAATTTAAATGGGAAAAATAAGATTTAATTGATAGG
>PISX010010069.1:0-72256 GCA_004024625.1 Mellivora capensis | reverse complement strand
AGATTATGCTGAGTGAAATAAGTCAAGCAGAGAGAGTCAATTATCATATGGTTTCACTTATTTGCGGAGCATAACAAATAACACGGAGGACATGGGGAGATGGAGAGGAGAAGGGAGTTGAGGGAAATTGTGGGGGAGATGAACCATGAGAGACTATGGACTCTGAAAAATAACCTGAGGGTTTTGAAGGGGCGGGGGTTGGGAGGTTGGGGGAGCCTGGTGGTGGGTATTGTGGAGGGCACGCATTGCATGGAGCACTGGGTGTGGTGTAAAACTATGAATTCTACTAGGCTGAAAAGAAATTTTAAAAAAATTTAAAAAAAAATTAAAAAAAAAAAAGAAGCAAAAGAGATGAAAGGAGTGGCCATGACAGGAGTCCCAAGTTCATGTCAGGAAACTTGATAAATAGGATGAGGAAATTGGGGGGATGCAGCACAGAAGTTTGAATTCTCAATTCTCCTGGGTGGCAGAGGTGACCTCCCCTTACATGCTAGAGAAGAGCAGCCTCTCCTTGCCTGCAGATGAGAGACCTCCACAGGGCCAAATGCCTTATAAAATGGTGCTTGACTTCCTTAAGACATCCTCCTTCCTTCCTTCCTTCTTTACCTATAAAGCAGAAATAAGAGTTGAAGCAGCATAGCTTGAGAGGGAAAGCTTGTTGGGGGAATGGGGAAGGCCTGCTTACTTTCCAAAGAAATTCAGGAGCTGAATAAGGTGTACCAGCTGGAACTTGGGAATGTGTGTGGGAGAACATCTTGAGCACATTGGCCTGGGGCTTGTGTAGAAAGCAAGGCTGCAAAGTGGAGAGTTTATAGACTTGGGCTTATATGCCCATGACTCAGAATTTAATGTGCTAGAGAGGACACCTGGAGCCCATTTCAATACCCTGTTGACCTAATAATACCTCTTTGAAGGTAGGAGGAAAAGCCAGAACTTCCTTGACAGAATATTGAGGAATGGAGTGAGAAGCTCAGGAGGTGGGCATTTTAGAATGGATTTATTATGTGGGACTATCACTAAAGCAATAAGGAATGCATTACTGAGGAAGATATTAGCATCTTTGAGACGTTCTGTAGTAGCTGTCCTCTGTAGGCTACAGCACAATTGGAGATTGTGCCATCTGTGGTTGCCTAGAGAAAATGGGAATGACAGGTTCTGTAATATCCGAGGCCAAATGGTTGCACTTTGGACATAATTACTATAATGCGCAACAAGGTCAGAGTGGCAACCAGGAAGCCTTGGCCCACTGGGATTTGTGCCAAACGTTCACACATCATGCTGCTCAGAAGAGAGATGGAAAGCCCACCTGCGTGTACCTTGTTAACTTCAAAATATGGAAAAATGAATTGTGAAGAGAAGACTGATATTAGAGGGAAAATTGGAAAATAGATACTGGATCTGAGCTAGTTATCAGAGTGATCAGACCTAGTTTACAGATGCAGAGCCCACTGATTGAAGGGAAGCCTTGGTTTTTTGGAAAAGGACCTTGAGGGACGCCTGGGTGGCTCAGTCAGTTAAGTATCTACCTTCAGCTGCAGTCATAATTCCAGGGTCCTGGGATTGAGTCCTGCATCGGTATTCTTGCTTGGCAAGGAGCCTGCTTTTCCCTCTGCCTGATGCTCCCCCTGCTTGTGCTCTCTCTCTCACTCTCTGATAAATATAAAATAAAATAAAATAAATAAAGGAAAAAATACTGCTTTGACCCATTCATGGGGTGACTTTGATTGTTGCCAGTTTCAAGTTGTGCCCATAGCAAAAAGAAGGCTGTGCAGCAGGTCCAGGCTGTAGGGCAAGTTGCCCTGTATCTCAACTATGCAAGAACCAGATAAGGACTCCATATGCAGTGTCCAGAAGCCCGAACAAGAAAATTGCAGCATTTAGGGTTTTAACACAAGTCTGTCTTCCACAGGAAAGAATTACCAGCTGTACTGCTGAGCAATAGTAGAGACTGAATAACTGCCCATTAGCTAGCTGCTTACCACACCCCAGGTAGATCACTGAGTTGAAAAGTTTGGATAAGCATGGTGGCAATTCATAATAAAATGGTGCTATGGTCTGAATGTTTGTGCCTTCCCCCCATTTATATGTTGAAATATAACTCTCAAGGTGAGAGTACTAGGAGGTGGGGTCTTTGGGAGGTGATTGGATGATGAGGGCAGAGCTTTCATGAATGGAATTAGTGCCCTTTCAAAAGTGGCCCAAAAAAGCTCCCTTGCCCCTTCTGCCATGTAAGGTTATAGTCAGAAAGATAGCTATCTATGAGGAAACAGATTCTTACCAGACACTAGATCTGTTGGCATCATGATCTTGGACTTCCCAGCCATTATGGACTTCCCAGCTATTTATGAGAAATAAATATCTGTTGCTTATGAGCCACTCAGTTTATGGTATTTTTGTTATAGAATCCAACTGGACTAAGATAAATGGAAACTGTACTTTTGGGATCAAGCCCAAGTAGGTCATGAGGACAAATAAATTATGTTAATGGGTGACCTAAATTCTGTTTTACCCGACTCAGTTATACTAACAGAGTTTATCTCCCTTACCTCACATATAAGGACTAGTTCACAGATAGGTTGAGTCCATGTGTGGAACAAAATATGAGCTGCTATGTCACTCTAGTACTACTCAAGGGTGACCCTAAAGGACAGTTGGGAAGAAGGAAATATTCCCAGTGAGCAGACATGTGAGCATTAGACATAGTTGTTTACTTTGTATGAAAGGACAAGAAGCCTGAAGTAAAGATATATCTCCCAAGAAGGTAGTGAATGACTTGGATTGGTCAGGGGAATGGAATGGGCAAATTAGATTTTTTAAAAAAGATTTTATTTATTTTTAAATTTATTTTATTTTATTTATAATATAATATAATATAATATTTATTTATTATTTATTTATAAATAATATTTTATTTATATATTTATTTATTTATTTTTCGGGGAGAGAGAGAGAGAGAAAAGCAGGGGAGCAGCAGGCAGAGGGAGAATCAGGCTTGCTGCTGAGCAACGAGCCTGATGTGGGACTCAATCTCAGAACCCTGAGATCATGACCTGAGTCAAAGGCAGATACTCAACTGACTGAGCCACCCAGGCATCCCAAGATTAGAAGATTAAGGACAAAATGTCTGAGTTAGAGGCATGAGCTGGACAAAGGAGTGTGTGTGTGTCTTCTCTCTGATGATACTATCCACTGGAACGCATTCAACACACAAAAAAGACCAAGTAGTTAGGTGGACAGAATGACCCTTCTGGTGGATGTTGGTAAGCTTCTGCATTGAGTTACCTCAACATTTGCTCATAAACAGAGCAGAGTTGGTGGCAGAGATGTAGTCTAAACCTGGGCTCAACTGCATGGAGTCCTTGCCAAAGCTGATCCAGCAACTGCTGCTACTCAGTGCTGGACCTGCTAGAGATTTCAGTGATAAGCTCCTACCTTGTCATCATCCCATAAGGAGATCAACCACTTACTTGATGGCAAGTTGATTACACCAACCCTTTCCACCCTGAAGATGACAGTGATTCTTCCTTACTTGAATTGGTATCTTCTTGAAATATGGTTTTCCTAACCTGCTAGCAGTGCTTCTGCCACACCAGAAGCACTCACACAGTGTGTGATTTACTAAGACAACACCATATAACATTTTCCCAGGTCAAGGGACTCATTTCATAGAGAAAGAGGTGTAATAGTTGGTGCACGGCCAGCAGGTCCTCTGGTCCTACCACATACCACAACACCTAAAAACACTTAGATGATTAAAATTACAGAGTGGTTCAGCTAATGTCCTTCAAGACTGCCTTGAATCAGTAACTGATGTAGAATGAGGTGTCCTCATGGCTAAAATGCACAGGTCCAGGAACTAGGACATAGAAATTTTGAATTGGTCTTAGCATCACACCGTGAGGTCCACCTGTTGAATTTACAGTTCCCCTTCTTGATAATTCAGCTCTGCTAGATTAGGGAAACACTTTCACTCAGGAATACAATGTGTCCACTGAACCTGAGGTTCTGACTACTTCAAGAGTGAAAAGTAACTCCTGTTTTATTACAGGCTCCTTATAGCAGTGGGCCAGCAGGTAAGAAAGGAATTATTATATTCATGGGGGAAATGAGCCTCAAGATCATGAAGACCTAGGACTGCTACTAAATAATGGAACTCAGAATAGGCACAAATGTTTCTATGCTGGTAATAATGATGAACCAGCAATTGCAGTGAGGATAGCATAATAAGAACAAAGCAAGTAAAACTCAGACCCTCAGGCTGAAGAGCTGTGTCACTCCACTAGGCAAGCAACTTAAATGAGTGGAGGAGGGACTGGTCAACCTGGCAGAAGAAGGAAGAAGAAAATAAATAAAGAACAGCAGACACGTGAGATGATGAACACGCATTTTGGTTTGGGTATCAGTTGTAGCATCTGTAGTTTGTGCTCCTAATCCTTATGTATTAAGCTTTTTGAAGAGCCCAACACCTTGAACAGTCAGTAATAGATTGCATTTAATGTAGGGCACAGGTGAATAGTACCAGGGTGGACAGTGCCAAGGTCCCTCTGGTGACCTCACATCCTCTTCATCATTTCTCCGAGTCCAGCTGTGGCTGAGGAGGACAATTCTAAGCATGTTTAATGTATTTTGCACTGACAGCATCTTATCTCAAACATGTATGTCCTTGATTTCAGCCTTAGGCTTCTCTGGCATTGTAGATGCAGGAAGTCTAAAATAGGCAACTGGAATATAGATGTAGATGTTAGGAAGTAGATCTGTAGAGGTTAATTTGAGCGTTTCCAGACTATAGGAAGTATTTGAAGACATTGGAGGGAAAGAGATTCCCTAGAAATAATTTCAAGGGAAAAAGAGAAAGGTCATGGGGAAAAGTCACAAAGAATATGTAAAATATTTACATGTGAGGAACAGTTAATATATGTGCAAAGGGGGAAAACTGGGAAAAAAACTTGAAGAGTGGCCAGGGGTAATACCAGAATACTTAATGTTTTTATTTAAGGATGAACTCATTTAGCCAAACTTAACTAATCTTCTCAATTTGATATGTAATACGGAAATAAGACCACACACACACACAGACAAGGACATACACTTTTTTATAAAGCCCTTCTATACATTTCCATGTAAGATAGATTAAAAAAATGATAAGGTCATCTGTCAAGATAATTAAGGAAATTACCTTTCCTTAATTATCTCTATAATTAAGGAAATTGGATCCTTGATTTTATTGGTAAAGAACTGATAGTTGGATGTTAAAGCAAAGCCTATCTTCTATTAAACTGTAGGAAGTAACTGTTCATCTTTCTGGACTTTGAATTTTAGTTTCTGATTTGAGGGTGGAGCTTCAGGCTTCACATATTCTATATAAACCTGTTCCTATTATGTGTATTGTTACAGCCTTGGCCTGATCTATGTGTCTCCAATACGGTAAGTACATATGTAGTTATGCCTCTATTTTAATCACTGTATGTTCATTTATCTATTTGTAAAAGCATTTATTAGTCACCCTCATGTATGGTCTCAGTCTAAGGTAGGAGCCTCACATGTTTGATGAACAAATATTGTTTCTCCTTTTGGGAAATTATAGACTGAAATGAATGCAAAATATAAACAAATAACATGTATACATAAAAGATGAAAGTAGCCCTACTAGCATTATATTTGTTTCAAATATATCTGTACATTTAGGCCACAGAAAGAAAATAAAATAAAAACGTAATACATATTAAATAAAATCTAGGGTTTTTGCTTTGTTTTATTTCGTTTTTTTGGTTCTGTGTAAATAACTAATGTCCAAAGATATTTCTCTTGGGAGAAAGAAAATCACACTAAATTTTAAAGATAAATACATTTTTGTAGCAGCAATAGACAAATTTACCACATTTCTAAATTTTAAGGAACATAGCCAGAAACCATTAAAAAGAGATTATCTCCTCAATTTGACATTAAAAATATATGTCAGACTCTAGAGGGCACTCTACTCCTGTTGTTTTTCAAGAGGTGGTGAAATTCTTTTAAATGCAGCATTTAAGGTTAGAGTTCTTATGCAAGATTTTGAAATCAGTATGGATTAATGGGACTTTTGGGATGGTTTATGTTCTTTAATGCCTGAGATGGTAATTAGGTTCTCAAGAGAACATAGCTACATTTATAAGGTTAAATGTTCTAATATGTATAGGTCTAATTTTTTTCTCTGCATTGCTTAATTATGTTTTACTTTATTTCTTTACTTGATTGTTATTGTTGGCAACAACATTATTGTTATTACTATACCCTTAAAATCCTTTAGGGAGAGTTTGAGATATTTGTGGGAGTGGGATCATCATAATACTTTGATTTCCCCCCAATTACATGCCCACTAAATATATATGGGAAGACCTTATCTGGTGCCTGGATTACAGTAGGTGTTAACTGAATGTTCCTCCAGTCTGAATCCAAAGATTAAGAAAATTTATAATATTAATCAATATATCACATTATCTGTATCTGTGCCCTCTTTCCTGGTTCCTCATGGCTACGTAATAGTAAGAACCTGGTCAGTTGGTGTTTGATTTAGCTGAGAGATGATTTCTCTTTGTCAGTAGGTTTTAGAAAATCTGAATTGGGGTGCGTTTAAGCTATTGCATTCTAAATTCTAACAATGCTCACACTCCCCTATTGTGGTATCTCACTGTCTGCTGCAATAAAGAGCTACGTGCATTTGAAACCTCTGGGTACACCCAGGATTTTTTGCTGGCAGCAGATGTCTCTCTCGAACTCCATTTTGTGGTTGAATAATCATTGTCTCATTAATGTGGCTTATTGGCTCTCCTGTACAAAACCCTTCAGTTTCCTGATTCTCCCTGTTCTTTACAGTTAGGATTTTTATTTCCATTTGTTGGCTCAACTTTGCCAGATTTGACCAAGGGGAATTGAAGTCTTTGGAATAGCTCACTGCTGCTTTTTCTGTTCTGATTTTGCTTTCAATGCTAATAAGTTGTGTTCTACAAAGTTCCCATCATGTACCCCATTTCCAGGAAGTGGGCACTGAGTTTTCTTCCACACGGCTGAATTGTATCTTGGTAACTTTCCAGCTACCCAGTTGCTCGCCAAGTAACTTGAATCCTGTTTTCCTTTCCAGGTCTGCAGATGGCCGTTACAGGCCACTAGAGGGGGCTCTGTTTTCCGCTGCCCTTAAACCACATTCTGTATATTCCCACTGTAGTTTCCCACACCTTCTTGGATTCCCCTGACACCAGCAGCTACCCTCATAATTCATTTATGTAGCACTTTCAAACACATTACTTAACTTACTTATATCAGCCCTGATAATAAGCATTTATCAATTCGATATCATCATTTCTTGTGTATAGATAGCAGAAATGTGGTTGGAAAAGTCAGGATTTGTACCATGTCTTCATACTGCAGATACCTGTGTGCTTTTTATTTGTTTGTTTAAAGTAACTGCAACTGGTTATATGGTTGAACTGCCTTGCCCAGACTTCTTGTTATGACTGAGTCTGCTTAAGCTCTCATCCCACATTGCAAGCTTTGAGATTTTCATTTTGGTCATTTGAACTTGAGCTTCTATTCTGACTCTGAGAAGTGGATTATCATCTTATTAGGAATGAGCCTCACTATTTCCCAGGCTCAGAATACCACAATACGCACACTCAGGTCTCTTCTCAGTAAACAAGCTGACATTCTCTCTTCAAACAGCGCATCACAAAGTTACCTGAGAAGAATCACCCCTTGTTACAGGCACAGATTGCCAGAGTACCAGGTTTTACCCCTGGGGCACGCCGTGGTTTAGCAGGACTGGGCTGAGGTCTGAGAGTTCAAAAAAAAAAAAGGGGGGGGGTTGTAGACAGTTCTCATCATCAAGCAAATCTGAAAAATCAACTTCTCAGAGCACAGTCTCTTAAAATAGTGTAAAATTAGCCTGTTAAAGCTCATTTCCTTTTCTACATCTTTTTCTCAGTATATGAATGGAGCATCCTTCTTTCTTTGTGTCCTCCTCCACTGCCAACCTCCTCCTGTCAATGACAGATTTCATTCTGATAGTTTATCAGCCCACTGTGTAATTTGGATTTGGAAAGCCATTTGATCTACAGATGCTCCTTGTTCTGAACTGAACTGGAGGAAATGATTCTGAAATTATACCCACTCAAGATGACTTATGCCATAGTATTTCTAAAGGATACAGGTTAATGAAAGTTTTGGAAAGTGTTGGACCTTAAATCCTTTTGTGATCTTTTCAGAAGGTGACGTCTTTTCCTAAGTGACCCCATTATATTCCTGCAGAAGTAGCCAGATTATCTCAATGACTCTTAAGTTAAATTCTAGAAGGCCCTCAGCATACTATAACTACATAATAAATAAACACACTATAAATACATATACATATAAATATATACATATAAATATAAATGTACATATAAATATCCCACAAGAAAAATGACAAGTTATGGAATGGTTATTTATGTCAAGAAATGTTATTCTGGAAAGGCATGGAATCTAATGCAACCAACTGCCATTGGAAAGAGATTGGAAGTAAATACTCATCTTGAAAACTGCTAAGACACCAATTAATGATTCTGTATAGTCATGTTCTCACATAACTCCATCAGAGCACATGGAAAGTCACAAGCCCAAGAATGAAATCGAATAGGTACTCCATCCCAGAGAAAAAGCCTCCTGGGGTGGAGGTACTTTGGAGGATTTGCTGTGGTCCTTAGCTGGATAGGTTTAAAATCCTAATTCAGTCAGTTCCAGAGTGGTTCAATTTAAGAAAGGCAAACTCTTAAATATAATGTTTTAAACCAGAGTGATAATTTATTACTTTGCCATTATATCTGTGATTAAAAACTGGAATCCTCCTATCAACATGTCCAGAATCTGATTTTTCTCCATGTAAAACTACATGGAAATGAAGTTTATTACTTCATTTTGTAATGTTGATGTAATGAACATTTTGTAATGTTGATGTAATGAAAAATTGATGGCTTAATTTCCTGTTTTTTTCTCGATACAATCTGGATAGGCACTGCAAAATTTGAAAAAGATTGTCCTATGATTTTGTAGCCGATCAATCTTTCTTTCTGATTAATACATACTTTCTTTAGTTGTATCACAACTTTTAACTGGGTTACACTTATGTTTCAATAACTTGGGAATTATACTTTTTTAGGTGATTTTGTTTGAGTATTACTGTAATTATTCATAACCAATCTGACCTCTATTCTTATCAAACTCATTACACAAAGGAGTGGGCTGAAGGGTTTTTTTTTAACACTATCTTCTTTCATTTATGTATCTTTTATATCCTTAAGTAGCCTTTCAGAAGTTATTTTCAACTGAAATATGACATTTTATTCTCCAAATAGGGAATATATGAATCACTAATTTGGCATATTTAAAGAGAGAGAAAACTCATTTTAGGCAAATGCTTTTACTTCTGGATAATATTAAGATTAACAATAACTTACCTTGTTAGGAGAATGATAATATTTGAAATATGGATTTTTCTTAATTATGGAACAAGAAGCTAACATAATGTTAACTGTTCTACTCTGTCACATTACCAGTTATGATTACATTGTATTTGGATTTAGCATATTTTGTTCTGTACTGGCCACATAGTAATTTTTTTCTTTTCATTAAGAATTAAAGACTTAAATAGGGTAGGCTCAAAAAAACTTCATGTTTTACTTTAGATATCCATGGTTTTTGCCTTTTTTTCTCCCTGGGCATAATGATTTTGATAAGCATTCTTCCACTATTATTTGAATATCTGACAGGATTTCCATTTATATTCCAAATAACATAACAGTTGAATTTAGTTTGACAGAAAAAAGATAAATGTACCCTGGCCGTTAACGTTATTGATGTGTTTTGAACAAGAAATGCCAACCATGTTAATGTGGCTTTATAAAGATGTAGAAAATGTGAAAAGAAATAAATTGGCAGTGATGACTTTATGATAAGTGACAATTTTATTAGAAAGCATACCCCAAAGAAATAATATTTCATAAGGCAAAATGAATATTTACATTAAAACAACAATCCATAACAGGAAGTATTTGCAAAAATGTAGCAGATGTGGGCATGCCTGGAGATGTAGGAAATTATTTATGCTATGTCAAAATTACTATGCTTCTGAAATTTGAAATAATTTAATACTATTATTTATCTTTCAAATTTATGTGTCATATAGTTTTTCTTTTTAATATTTTATTTATTTATTTGAGAGAGAGAGAGAACATGAGCCGAGGGGAGAGACAGAGAGAGAGTGAGAGGGAAATCCCGGGATCATGACCTAAGCCAAAGGCAGACGCTTAACAGACTGAGACAGCCAGATGTCCCCTATAATTTTTCTCATTTTAGAATCCATTTATATTCAAACATTTTGATGAGTTTCACTGGCCTTGCTTATGCCTTTTTTTTTTTAAGATTTTATTTTTTTTCATTTGACAGGGATCACAAGTAAGCAGAGAGGCAGGCAGATAGAGAGAGAGGGAAACAGGCTCCCTGCTGAGCAGAGAGCCCAATGCAGGGCTGGATCCCAGGACCCTGGGATCATGACCCGAGCCTAAGGCAGAGGCTTCAATGCACTGAGCCAGCAAGGTGCCCCATGGCCTTGCTTTTGTCTTAATAGGATTGGGAAGGAAGAGGAAACCAGGTACTAGTCACTCTGCCACTTATGCTCCCTACCTTGTCGCAGTTAATCATCACCACAGTCCTCTGAAGCGGGTTATATCCTTCCCACTCAGAGACTTGAAAATGAGGTTCAGAGAGATTAAGTCATGTTGAAGATCACAGACGAAGTAATTCCAGCAAAATTCGCATTCGAACCCCAATCTTTTGATTCAGTAACTCATTCCACACTATGTGGTATATTTTGTAAACTATAAAACAACATACATTTGTAAGAGTTATAATTATTACTTAATAGTGTAGAGTTTTGCTGGAGTCTTTCACTGTAAAGAAAGGCACTGCATTTGATTCCAAGTCAGATGAATGTTTGAACTCAGTTTGTTTTTGTTTTTTTTTTTTTACTGAGCACATCAATGGGTGTGCCAAGTGCTTTCTGTGCATTATATTGTTGAACCTTCACAACATCCCACTGTAGTAAATAATGTTGTTATCTTCATGTTACAAATAAGGAAACAGCCTCAATGAATTTAAGTAGCTTGCTTAATGGTAAGTGTGAAGCCTATTTCCTTTCCTTTGAACCATGCCCTATTTGTACATTATGTGGCCCATTGTCAACCAGTGGTATGAATTTCTTATAAAGAATTACACATGCAGCTTTACACCGAGTCCAGTTCCTTATTTAACTGTGATTTAGGCTTTCCCCTAATCCATTACTCAAATAGTTTTTGATCCATTAGTTCTGGAAACGGCCACCCAAACTCCACGGTTTGGGTCTAATAACAACTTCAGGATTCAGAGAGAGAGAGAGAGATCTAAGGTGACATAATAGGAGATATTTAAAGAGAGATAGGTCAATAAGGATATATGTAAGGGTATATGTATAATGACATACATATATCCTTATCACTCTTTCAAAAATTAGGAGGAAAGGCCCACATTTAAGTACGGTTATTTGGTGGTTAGTGAGTCCTCAGGTTCAGAAGCTTGTTACAAGATTTTTTTGTGTGTAGCCACTGATTAGAGAGAAGGTAACTCTTACTTAACATAAATTAAATATGACCAGTAGCCTTTTGAAGAGCATTGACTTACTGTAGGCAAACTATAGGCTTTGGAAGAGTCAGATGAAAGGGAAAATTGTAACATTATCAGTCATCAGCATTAGTTTATTATCCATTACAAGTTAAAGAGGGAATTTCTGGTAGTGTAGTCAGCAGGGGTTAGCTGAATTCCTAGTCTGATTTAACAAGCAATCAAAATAAGCAGCTTAAATATATTGTAGATAAATTGCAATATTGTGTTTTCTTATCTTCCTCAGGTGTGCCAAAGCAAGTAACTTTCATATCAACTTCCTTTTTTTAACTGACACATGGTGTCTCATTGCCTTTCACAGTAGTATCCCCTTGAACTATAGCCATTGTTTCTGGGCTGCCATTTTTAAGACTTTTCTTTCCCACTGTGAGGATGAGGAGGAAATTTTTTTTTTAAGGATTTTATTTATTTATTTGACACAGAGAGAGAGATCACAAGTCGGCAGAGGCAGGCAGAGGGGGGTGGGTGGGAAGCAGGCTCCCCGCTGAACAGAGAGCCTGATGCGGGGCTCGATCCCAGGACCCTGAGATCATGACCTGAGCTGAAGGCAGAGGCTTTAACCCACTGAGCCACCTAGGCACCTCAGTGCTGATGGTTCTGATGAGAGATCTATCTCTTTCATTAATCCTCTTTTCCACTTCAACATTAATTACTTAAAAAAAAAAAAAACACCAAAAAACAAAAAACTTCACTACCAAAATAGTACTGTTTGCTTTAGAGCAAAACTATTGGGAAGAGATTTATGCAATGTATGAGGTTAAAGGAAGAATCTGTGGGTATAGAGGAAAAAGCACAGATGGAGGCAGCACAAAACTTTCCTGAGTCAGTCTGGGCAAGTAATTAATTAATATCTCTGAGCAAGAGTTTTTAATCTCTATGAGAATTCTCCCCACTTCAAGGTGGAAAGAATGTGCTGTTACTGAAATTACATGTGAAATCTTTACTTAGAACTGGAGAGCAGCAACAAATAGCCAGGAATTGAGACTTAAGGAGGAGCTTGGCTCTTGGAGGGCCAGGACCCAGCAGTAGCCTGCTTATAGCTACGACAAAGAGCAAGACTGTCTGGCTTGTGCGACTGCAGGGAAAGGATGTATTCTCCAAGAAGAGGCTGTGGGCAGAGAGAAATCTTAGAAATCAGCACTCTGGAAACTTTCTGACCTTCCCTGCTTGAGCATGTGCTTGCCGCTGACACTTGGTTTAAGGTTTGCCAATTTGTATCATTCATTTCTGCCTATAGAAGTGTAAAGCATTGCCCGAACTGATTAGAGGGAATGATGGATGGTGGTCTAAAGTATGAGGTCTAAAGGGCCATTGTAACACCCAATTTCAGCGACTGAAATCAGATGATGTTCCACTAAAATAACTCAGGGCTCTAACATTTTAATATGAAAGGCTTCAAATAAACCCTTTCAGAACTTCTAAAACTCATTCCTCTGGGCTTGAGATTTTAGCATCAGATTAAAAGAAAAGAAAAATGTACAGATAAATATCTTCAGCACTCTCTTCTAGGGAGCCATATCTTCTCCCATTTCATAAAGATTAGGTTAGACCTGGCCAGGCTGTATGTTGCCCAATTTGCCTTTGTCTAAGGGCCAGGTCAGGCCTAACCAATCATAGAGCTGCATATCTCTGACCTCAGTGGTTGCCATGGGGCTGGCCACATAACTCTAACTGGGCGATCCAGGTTTCTGACATCTATAATCCATATGGTTTTCAGGATACTTGCAGCCTGATTTTACTGCCACACAGAAAAATCCTGTCTGATTTAAAGCAAAGCAGAAACAAGCAAAACCAAAGTCAAGTAGGCAAAAAAACAGGTCTAATGACATTTTGAAATACCCAAAGTTTGGGGAAATATCTAATAAATATTCATTTAAATTTTATATTGTTTATAAAATATTTTGAATAACTTAACTATGATATGACAACAGAGACAAAATGGGCCTCATTTAAATGACTGATGTATATTTTTTACATCACATTTTATTTCATTTTTGATTAGGTAACCTTAAAATTAAATTAACTAATTTTCTAAATTAAATTAATTACATTTCTAAAAATGCAGTGAAAAATCTATACCATCCTGTTGCCCCATATACCCAATATTTACCCTATATTCTTCCTCCCACTCCTCCCCCCACATAGATAACCACCTCTCTTAGTTTCTTATATATCCTTCCAGAGTTTCTTTATGCATATACAAGACAACAAGTATATAAGGAATCTTAATGTTCCCCCATTTATTACACATCTGTGAAAACTTTTACTATGTTGTCTGTTATTTTTGCTTTTTAAAAATGTCTTCTGGATAATTAAAAAGGTTTTTGCCCCCTAGTGACTACCTTTATGGATATAATTCTATATTATACCATTAGCTCTACAGTAGGAATCCTACTAAGAAAAATGATGATATAAGCACGTTTTCTCTTCCTTCCTGTTGCCTTCTCTTTTTTTCACCATCTGATATTAGTGAATAAAAAAATTTCTTAGTATTTACTCTCACACTGTTAAAAATGCACATACTTCTATTAATCGATTTGTCAGCTTCAAATAATGTTTCTGACTCCCCAATATTAGAGACAAGATGATCAACAATTTATTTACTCTCTACCTTTTTCTTTTATACTATTCCTGTTCTTATTAGCTTATCCTTTGTACATTTTCAGAGCATATAATATTTACATTCTGAAAATATAAGGACCCTCATCCTTATCCTCATCCTCATTTAGATTCAGTGTCAGTTCTACAGTTGAATTATTTCATTATTTCCAGTCTGATTTGGTATTTAATTAATTTTCCTTCTTTCTTCCAAAATTTTATCCAGCATTCCACATTACATTTAGCTTTTATTTCTCCTGCATTTCCTCCAGTCAGTTATTTGATCCTTTCTTTTCTTTTATACTGTTGACATTTCAGAAGAATACCAATTATTCTGTAGAATCCTCTCGGTTTTATTTATCCAATGTTTACTTATAACTAGAGTGAGGTTATATATCTTTGGTAAGAAAATTCAGACTCTTATGTCAAAATTCCACATTTTATATTTGGCATCTTTATACATTAGCCACTGCTATGGGGATGTCCTTTTCTTGATCAAATTTATTCTTCAAGTTTCCATTTTATGAGCTTTTTAAAAAAGATTTTATTTATTTATTTGAGAGAGAGAAAGAGAGAGAGAAAATGAGAGAGAGTACAAGAGGCAGAGGGAAAAGCAGAACTCCCCACTGAATAAGGAGCCTGATATGGGGCTTGATCCTGGGACTCAAGCGTCATGACCTGAGCTGAATGAAGAATTCAAAATAGTTGTTCTAAAGATGCTCAGAGAACTATAAGGAAACACAGATAAAAAATTCAACGACTTCAGGAAAACAATATAAGAACAAAATGACAATTTCAACAAAAAAATAGAAAACATAAAAAGAAACATATGGAAATTTGGGAGCTGAAGAATATAATGCCTAAACTGAAGAATTCAACAGAGAATGTCAACAGGAGACTTGACCAAGCAGAAGAAAGAATGTGAACTTGAACACAGATAATTTGAAATTATTTAGTCAGCAGAGCAAAAAGAAAAAAAGAATAAAAAGGAATGAAGAAATCCTATGGGGCTTCTAGGATACCCTTAAGAAAATCAATCTACATATTGTTGAATCCCAAAAGGAGAAGAGAGAAAAGGGAAGAGAGATATTTAAAAAAATTATAGTTGAGAACTTCTAAATCTAGGGAGAGATTTTGTGGGTTTTTTTGTGGTTTTTTTTTTTGTTTTTTTTTTGTTTTGTTTTGTTTTTAAAGCCTAGTCAGGTGAAGCAGTGGGAGTGCAGATGGAATGAAAAATTAAACTGTAACTGGCTGTGGTCAATTAATTTTAAATACCACTACACTTGAACTAGCCACAAGGGAGAGATTTGGACATCCATGTTCATAAAGCTCATAGGTCCCCAAACAGATTCACCTCAAAGAGATCTTTTCCTAGACACATTATAATAAAGCTTCAAGAGTCAAGGACAAAAGAGAATCTTAAGCAAGAGAAAAGCTTTATCACTTTCAAGGGAACTCCCATAAGGCTCTTAGCAGATTTCTCAGCAAAAACTTCATAGGCCAGGAGAAAGTGGAGATGATATATTAAAAGTGCTTAAGGGAAAAAAAGAAAACACACCTGCCAACTAAAAATACTTTATCCAGAAATTTGACCTTGATCAGTGAAAGAGGGATAAGGTCTTTCCCACATATATAAGGGAGTTCATCACTGTTTTCCTTGGAAGAAATGCTAAAAGGAGTTCTAGAAGAAACAAAGAACACTAATTAGTAATATGAAAACATGAAAATATAAAATCCTGAAAAGGTAAGCATATAGTCAGATTCAGAATTCTCCAACATTGTAGTATGGTTATGTTAAACACCCAACTCTAGTATAAAGGTTAAAGAACAAAAGTATTATAATAGCAATGGCTACAATAATCTGTTAGTGGATATACAATATAAAAAGATATAAATTGTGACACCAAAAACAAAATGTGGTGGCAGGGAGAAATAAAACAGTAGAATTTTTGTATGCAATCAAGTTAAAATGTTATCAACTTTAAACAGACTTTTATAAGGTTTTTATGTAACATCAGGGGAACTACAGAACCAAAACCTCAAATAGATTTCACACAAGATATAGAGAAAGGAATCAAAGCACACAACTATAGAAAATCATTAAATCACAAGGAAAACAGCAAGAGAGTAACAAAACAACAAAGGAACAGGAAAATAGCCAGAAAAAATTACAATGTCATTAATTAGTCCTGATCTATCAATAATTCCTTTAAATGAAAATGGTTTAAATTTTTGAATCAAAAGGCACAGGGTAACAAAACAGATAAAAACTGAAACAAACAAACAAAAAACAAGACCCAATTATATGCTCCCTACAAGACACTCATTTCAATTTGAAGGGCACACATGGGCTCAAAGTGAAGGGATGGAAAAAGATTCCATGCAAATGGAAACCAGAAGTGAACAGGGTTAGCTATACTTATGTCAAACAAAATACATTTTAAATCAAAAACTGTAAGGAGAGGAAAAGGAGGACACTATACCATGAAAAAGCATCAATTTATTAAGAAGAGATAACAACTGTGTATATATATACACACATATATGTATATATATACACCCAACATACACCTAAATATTTTAAGCAATATATTAAGCATATACTAAAAGATCTGAAGGGAGAAATAGACAGCAATGCAATTATAATGGGGAACTTCAATGCCCCACTTAACAACTGTGGATGGATGATCCAGACAGAAAATCAATAAGCACACATTGAACTTGAACTATACTTTAGATCAAATGGACCCAACAGACATATAAAGAACATCCTATCCAACAGAAACAGAATACACATTTTTCTCAAGTGTACATGGAACATCCTCCAAGATAGACAATATGTTAAGTGACAAAGCAAGCCTTAGCAAATGTAAGAAGTCTGAAATCCACACCATGTATCTT
This sequence comes from Mellivora capensis, assembly GCA_004024625.1. Lineage (NCBI taxonomy): Eukaryota > Metazoa > Chordata > Mammalia > Carnivora > Mustelidae > Mellivora > Mellivora capensis. The sequence continues at coordinate 55,036 of PISX010010069.1, read as the reverse complement.
TTCTGACCAGAATGATATGAAACTAGAAGTCAATTATAGGAGGAAACTGGAGCTATTCACCAATATGTGGAAACTGAACAACTCACACCTGAACAATCAATGGGAAAAGAAGAAATCAAAAGGGAAATAAAAAAGAAATAAGAAGCATCTAAACGGGAAAGAAGTAAAATTGTATTTGCAAATGACGTAATATTATATATATAGAAAAGTCTAACAACCAACTGAGCCACCCCTGCAGGCATCCCAAATAGTTGTTTTTTAAAAGGACAATATAAGTCATATTTTTATAAAGATATTCTTATTTTCTTCTTATCTTTCTGAGATGTATGAATTCCTGATGGATAGTCACTGGCTACTGACTGGTAGGTCACTGATTTCACACTTGCTACCTCTCCCAACTTCTCCCAATTCCTATTCCACCTCAGGTAGTTAATTATCTGTAAGGAAACATTGCTTGTGGTAGAAGAACCCTTAGTGAAAGGAAGATTCTGTAATGAGAATCTCCTCTTAAAATTTAGTTCTGTGAATTTAGATTTCTTTTTAAGGCAAAAAAATTATTTCTGTGGTCTGGAAAGGGCATGTGCTCAAAAATAGGGTCTAGTTTCCCTTTTCTGAATTGATTTATGCAAACCTACAGCACAGTGGCTTATAAGAAACCAGGAGTTTGCTTCCCTGAGTAATTATGAGATTAGAGACAGTAAGAAACTTGGTCTTCATGTTGAAAATGTTAATTTATTTAAATAAATTCTGTATTTAAAAGCTTTTGAAAATATTTAACTTTTTAAGTATGCTGGTAATTTGTATACTAATAAAAATTAGAGTTGAAATTCTGTCTAAAAAAAAAAAAAGAAAAGTCTAACAACTCCACCAAAATATTATTAGAACTAATAAATTCTGTGAAGTTTTAGGATACAAAAGTGACATGAAAATCAGTTGTGTTTCTATACACTAACAATGCACTATCTAAAACAAAGAAAACAATCACTTTTACAACAGCATCAAAAACAAAACAAAACTACTTAGGAATAAGTGTAACCAGGGAGCAAAAGATCTAAACCCAGAAAAGTATAAGAAATTGATGAAAAAATTGAAGAAGATACAAGATGTTCTATGTTCCTAGATCAGAAAAATTAATACTGTTACTGTCCATATTACTCAAAGTGATCTACAAATTCAATACAATCCCTACCAGAATTGAAATGGCATTTTCACAATAATAAAAAGAAATACTAAAGTTGTATGGAACTACAAAAGACTCCAAATAGCCAGAGCAATCCTGAAAAAGAACAAAGCCAGGGGTATCACACTTCAAGATTTCAAACTATATCACAAAGCTACAGTAATCAAAACAGTGTGGTACTGGCATAAAAACAGACATATAGATCAATGGGTTAGAACTAAGAGTCCAGAAACAAACCTACACATATATGATGAACTAATATTTGACAAGGGAGCCAATAATTTACTATGGGGAAATAATAATAATTGGGGAAATAATTGTGTTGGGAAACTGGATATTCACATATAAGAGTAGGAAATTGAACCCCTATCTTATATCACACACAAAAATTGACATGACATGCATTAAGGACTTAAACATAAGACTTAAATCAATGAACGCCTAGGAGAAAACATAGGAGAAAAAACTCCTTGGCACTGCTCAGCAATGATTTTTTTTTTTTTTTTTTGGATGTAACACCAAAAATACAAGCAACAAAAGCAAACATCAAGAAGTGGGATTATATCAAACTAGTCTCTACACAACAAAGGAAACAGTCAATAAAACGGAGAGGCAAACTTTGTAATATTTGCAAACCATCTCTCTGATAAGGAGTTAATATACAAAATATACAAGGAATTCATACAACTTAATAACAAAAAATAAAATAATTTAATTTAAAAATAAGCAAGAGAAGAAACAATATTATTAAAATGTCCATACTTTCCAAAGCAATTTACAGATTTATTGCAATCTCTATCAAAATACCTACAGCACTTTTAATAGAACTCGAACAAACAATACTAAAATTTGTATGGAACCACAAAAGACCCCCAAAAGCCAGAACAATCTTGAGAAAGAAAAACAAAGCTGGAGGTATCACAATCCCGGATTTCAAACTATACTACAAAGCTGTGATAATCAAAGTAGTATGGTATTGGCACAAAAACAGACACATAGTATCAATGAAACAGCATAGGAACCCCAGAAATAAATCCATTCTTATATGTTAAATTAATCAATGACAAAGAAAGCAAGAACATTTGATGGAGAAAAGACAGTCTATTCAACAAATGGTGCTGGAAAAACTGGTCAGCTAGTAAAGAATGAAACTGGACCACTTTTTTATACCATACACAGAAATAAACTTGACATGGGTTAAAGACCTAAATGCGAGATCTGAAACTGTAAAACTAGAAAAGGATATCGACAATAATTTATTTGACCTTAGCCTTAGCAGCACTTTTTTTTTTTTCTTAAGATATGTCTCTTCAGGCAAGTAAAACAAAAGCAAAAATAAACTATTAGGACTATACCAAAATAAAAAGCTTTTTCGCAGCAAAGGAAGCCATCAACAAAATGAAAAGGCAACCTACTGAACGGGAGAAGATGTTTTCAAATGATATCTGATAAGGGATTAATATCCAAAATATATGAAGAACCTATGCTACTCAAACTAAAAAAATAAATAATCCGATTAAAATTGGGCAGAGGACCAGAATAGACCCTGCTCCAAAGAAAACATTACAGATGGCCAACGGACACATGACAAGATGCTCAAAATCACTAATGGTCAGGAAAAAGCAAATAAAAATCACAATGAGATATCACCTTATACCTATCAGAATAGCTAGAATAAAAAAGATAAGAAAAAAAAAAGTGTTGGTGAAGATGAGGAGGAAAAGGAACCCTTGTGCACTGTTGGTGGGAATGCAAACTGGTGCAGCCGCTGTGGAAAATAAGTATGGAGGTTACTCAAAAAATTGAAATAAGAATTATCTCATGACCCAGTAGCCACAGTACTGAGTATTTACCCGAAGAAAATAAAAATTAATTCAAAAAAATGTGTTCACCCAACGTTTATAGCAGCATTGTTTACAAAAGCCAAGATATGGAAACAACTTAAGCGTCTATCAATAGATGAGTGGACAAAGAAGATGTGGCATATATATATAGATATAGATATATATACAATGAAATATTCCTTAGCCACAAAAAAAATAAGATTTGGCCATTTGAAACAACATGGATGGACCTAAAAGGTACAAAGCTAAGTGAAATAAGTCAGAGTAAGGCAAATATGGTATGATCTTACTTACATGTGGAATCTGAAAAACTGCACTCATAGAAACAAAGAGGAGAATGGCTGTTGCCAGGGCCTAGGGGTTGAAAATGATGAGATTTTGGTCAAAGGATACAAGCTTCTAGTTATAAGATGAATAATTTGCTGGGATTTAACACACAGTATGGTGAGACTATAGTTAGCATAGCTAACTATACGACTATGATTAACAATATTGTATTGCATACTTTAAAGTTGCTAAGAGACTAGCTCTTAAATGTTTCACTGTAACAATAATAACAACGATAGCAATAAAATGGCAATTATATGAAATGAAAGATGTATTAACTAACCTTATTGTGGTGAACATTTTACAATACATATGTATATCAAATCATCAGTATACACCTTAAATTTATACAATATTTTATGTCAATCATGTCTTCATTAAGTTGGAAAGAAAATGAACTGGCACCATATCAATTTAAATGACTAAAGGAAGAAAGGTCACTAAAACTTATTGACACTCAAAACTGTAGAAAATGTTAATGCAGGGTGACTGGCTCAGTGGGTTGGGCGGCTGCTTTTGGCTAAGGTCATGATCCTGGAGTCCCAGGATCGAGTTCTGCATCAGGCTCTCTGCTCAGCAGTGAGTCTGCTTCTCCCTCTGACCTCCCCTCTCATGTTCTCACTCTTTCTCTCACATAAACAAATAAAATCTTAAAAAAAAATAAAACAATGCAGATCAGATGAAAAGTGAGGAAAACATTCTGCCATGAATTTGAAAACAAAAGCTTAGTAAGTAAGGCAACCACTTCTTTAAAGGAAAACCAAAAAGCAGAAACAAAGTAAGGAAGATAGCAAGGCAAAGTTAGTTTTGAAGTTGTGGCTAGAAGAACTTAGGAAAAAGTAGAAATAAACAAAGCCATCACAGAAATGTAAAGAACAAGAACAAGGGAAAACAGACATATGGTTTAGGGACATAAAAGTTAGAAATAACAAAAGTGATCTAAAGGATTAGAGAAGATGGTAAATATTGAAATGAGGCAGAAAAAAAAAAAGAAAGAAGAAAAAAGAAAAAAAATTGCATAATTAGAGTCCCTGAAGGATAAAGGTATAACTCAAGAAAATCTTGGTGAAGTAAAAGATTTGAATCTATATAATGAAAGGAAACACCATGTCCCAGAGGGAATTAACCTAGAATGGTCAATACTGAAATAATCACTTTATGAAAGTAAGTGACTTACTGATAAAGAATGAATCCTTCAGACATCTAATCAAAATGTTTAAGTTATACACACACACACACATACATATATATATATATATATATATATATATATATATATACACACATGAATGAAAAATCAAGTTGACCTCAGATTTCTCAAGTAAATTTAACTTTAAAAGATAGTGGAACAAACCTTACAAGGTCCTCAAATAATGTGACCCAATAATTTTCTAACTAGCCAAACTGTTCTTTAAGATTAAAGGCTAGAATGAACTGTTTTGAACATGAAAGAATTCAGAGAATATTTTTCTATCTACTCTCCTTCAGGTAACTATTAGTGAATACATAAAAACATCGTTTGAAGATAATATGATTGTATAAAAATACTATCAATTGAAAACCTATCACATAAAAGAAGATTCAGTAAAGTAGTAGAAAATAGAATTAATATAGAGAAAGCAACAAGTTTTATTACATAAGAAACAATTATGAAATAATAGAATAAATGATTCCAGGTATTATTTTAATACCTAAGAATAAACACATCAAGAAATATAAAACCTAGATTTAGAAAACTTCAGAATACTCCTGAAGGATATAAAAGAACTGAAATAATGGGAAGACATACCAAGGTTTTGACAGGAAAATAAAAAATTGATCAATTCTTCATAAATTATAAAGTAATCTATGTAAATTTCTTTAATTCTTCATGATATAAATTTAAAGTGATCCAATAAGGGGCACCTGGGTGGCTCAGTGGGTTAAGCCTTTGTCTTCAGCTCAGGTCATGATCTCAGGGTCCTGGGATTGAGTTCTGCATCCGGCTCTGCTCAGCAGGGAGCCTGCTTTCCCCACTTTCTCTGCCTACTTGTGATCCTTCTCTCTCTGTCAAATAAATAAATAAAATCTTTAATAAAAAAAATAAAGTGATCCAACAAGAATACCAAGTGTTTTTAAAGTAGAAAAACTGATTATAATGTTTATGTAGAAAAAATATACAAACAGGAATATTGAGAAAAACTCTGACAAAAGGAGCAATACTGGTAGGAGCTAGATTTCCTGGTAGAAAAGCACTTTATGTCTCAATAACTCAACAAAGAATGTGCTTATCACTAACTAAACAACTAGAAATAAATGATACTAAAATCTAGTTATTACAAAGGGCTATCTCAAAACAGGAGAGTAAAAGTGGATTACTTAACAAATGGTCCTGGAACAACAGGTTGCTTTCTGGAAAAAATAAAATTGGATCCATTTGGACATTATATTATGATAAATTCCAAATGCATCAAGAATTTACATATAAAAAAAGCCTTTAAATTCCAGATGAAAATTCTTTTTTCAATGGGAAATCTTTTCTAAGTAGGAATCAAAATCCAGAATTTGCAATAAAAAGAAGATGAGTAAATTTGGAAATATAAAAAGAAAAAAATTCTTCATGACAAAACCCCACATGGTAAATCAAAAGAAAAACTGCAAACTTGGAAAAATTGTGCAGTCCATATCATAAGCAAAGGGTTCATTTCACTATTACACAGAAAGCTCCTAAAGCTCAACAAAAGACTGATAATCCAAAATACAAGAAGGCAAAAAATATGCAGATAGCTCATAATTAACAAAATACAAATAATTTAAAAACATAAAAAAGTAGTAACCTCTGAATATTAGAGACATGTATATGAAAACTACACTGGTGTCATTTCTTCTACCATACTGGCAAAGTTTTGACTTTTATAATGTAATCTATTAGTAACAGGAAACAAGCACTCTTATTCATTGCTCATAGGGATGTAAATAAAGGTAACTTCACATGAAGGGCAATTTGACATTTGTCAAAATTACAAATGTATATTTCACTTTTGAACCGGTAACTTTATTTCTCATAGATAAATTCTTACACCTGTAAAATGATAGAGGTAGAAATCTATAGGGTATATTGATTAAGTAACTTGTGGTACATTAATACAATGGAATATTTTTCATTTGTTAAAAACAAACAAGAAAGTGCTCTATATACTGACTTAGAAAGTTTTTAAAGACATAGTGTCAAATGAAAAAGTAAGGTACAGGAAATTATAATATATTGCCATTTATGTAAATTGAGAATATGAATATATATATTCATTATATAAAACAGTTGTTACTGGGAAGGAAACAGTTGGGACCTGGGAAGATGGAGATAATCTTCACTGTATATCTTTTTAAACTTTGTAATTTTTTGATCATGTGAATTATCTACCATATATTTAAAAGTCTGAATTAAAAGCAACCTTGATATAAAATTCTTTTAAAAAAATCCACAGCATGGTTTTAGTCAATCTGAAATCATTCAGAAATGGCAAATTTTTCACTAAAGTAGAAAGCAAAATCAAAGACCATAACTTCATGTCTTGTAAAACTTATCTCTGTCATCTCAACCATCAACCATATTTCTCATCCTAAACCATTCTTTCTTAGCTCTTTCACATCTAAGCTGAAAGCAGCCTCTTTTGCCAAACCATGGGAAGTACCAAGAATGGAGCTAGGATGGCACAAAGTCTCAACTGGAACTAAGAATCAATGAGGAAATATTTAAATTGTCTAGAAATACATGCGCTGAGAATTTTCAATGAAAGGTTGGTACAAAAGGAGGATTGCTTAGTTGGTTTTGTTGGTTCCTCCATTCCTTCTTTTTTTTTTTTAAGATTTTATTTATTTATTTGACAGGCAGAGATCACACGTAGGCAGAGAGGCAGGCAGAGAGAGAGAGGAGAAAGCAGGCTCCCCGCGGTGCAGAGAGCCCTATGCGGGCCTCATCCCAGGACCTTGGGATCATGACCTGAGCCGAAGGCAGAGGCTTTAACCCACTGAGCCACCCAGGCACTCCCCATCCTTCCTTTCTATTTGTATACATTTTACTTCCTTTTCTTGTCTTATTCCATTAGCTAGGAATTCCAGTACAATGTTGAGCAGGAGTCGTGGGAGAGGACATCCTTGGCTTGTTTCTGACCTTAGGGGGGAAACTTCTAGTTTCTCATAATTAAGTATGATGTTAACTTAAAGTTTTTTGTAGATGTTCTTTACCAAGTTAATGAAGTTCCACTGTTGTTCCCACTGTATTTCTAGTTTGCTGAGGTTTTGTGTGTGTGTGTGTGTGTGTGTGTGTGTGTGTTAACCATGAATGGGTGTTGGATGTTGTCAAATGATTTTGTTCATCTATTAATATGGTCATATGATTTTTATTCTGATTGATACGATATGTTCATTAATTGATTTTTGAATGTTCACATGCCTTGCAGACCTGGGATAAATTCCACTTGGTCATGGTATGTAAGATAAAAAATTTCTAAAAAAAAAAGGAATTTATTATTGATGAAATAAAAAGGTCTGTCTTTTTTTCATTCAAAATGTAGCTATATATCCCATTCTCTCCTCCCACAATCAGAATTGAGAACATGTTTTCATAATGAAGTGTATCTAATTGATTTATTCTTCTGAATTTTAAAATTCAGATTACGTTATTGACATCCTTTAAGTTGCATGGTGATACTTATAATAATTGTAACTGCAGTTTATTTTCACATGGAGTGACATTTTATCCTATCTTTTATTCCGCACCTGTTTTCAATATTTCTGGAACAGGTTCAAATCATTAAGATGAATGTAGTAATTAAGGGTCTACTAAAGACGAATCATCATCCATATATGCTACATGAATTTTGATCACTCTAATATGCCACTGCTGTTAAAATAATTCATTCTCATTTCATCAAGTATTTTGTAGACTTTTATTTTCTTTTAGTCCTCATATTAGAAAGTTTTTTTTCCTCTAAATACCACAAGACATTATCCATGTGAGATGAGGATTTTGCATTATAATAGTCACACCTGCAATCTTTAGTATCACAGAAAATGGTAACAGGATCAGTTTCTGAGCTACAAAAATGACAGTTAAAAACCTCTTTCAGCAAAGCAGGACTCTTCTGTTACTGCTTGATTTGTTTCAGTTGTTTGTGCTCCTCAGTTTACCCTGGTTTTCAGAGTCATTTTCATTTTCTCCAATACTTATTATCTTAGTATTATGAACATAATGGAGATGGTCATAGTGCAACCTCTGTTTTTGATCTCTTCGCAGAGAAATTCTCCTGAGAGAACTCTCTGGGATAACTGGATTTTTCTATGTCTGGCTCAAGCTTTATTGGAGTTATGTCGGTCTATGACATCAAACTATACCCAAGTAGAGTCTCTGTACCTTAATTTATCTTCCATTTATCTAACTTGCCAGTTAAAATGGTACTCTACATTCTTTCTATAAAATATAACCATGCCCAGAGCAAGCTGAATGTGGATAGCTGAAGATTGTTCTGTCATGTTCTGCTCCTTCTTGGACAGTCAAATAATTATATTAATTCAGGGAGTTTGTCCCCATTTATTTATGTCATTTTTGGGGTAATCAAAGAACATAATTTTAATTAATTATTCCATAAGTTGACAGGAGTGAAAAGAAACTGTTGTCTCCATGATAACTAAACTGAATACTCTGGAAAGACTCAGTTACAAAGGTCAGTTAAAAATCTTGTCAGGAGGGATGCCTGAGTGGCTCAGTTGGTTGGACGACTGCCTTCGGCTCAGGTCATGATCCTGGAGACCGGGGATCGAGTCCCGCATCAGGCTCCCCGCTCCATGGGGAGTCTGCTTCTCCCTCTGACCTTCTCCTCGCTCATGCTCTCTCACTGCCTCTCTCTCAAATAAATAAATAAAATCTTGTCAGGTTAAGTATTGGCAAGACAAGAGTAAAAACATTAGAAAATAATATAAAATGATTTCATATTCAGATTATTCAGAATCTGAGGTATGTAAGATTTCTCTTCATATCAAAAAATGGAAATTGGAAATCCTAGACTGCATTTGGAGTGTGATTCATGCAGGACATCACACAAAACTCCAGTCATTGGAGTGCCAGGTGATGGATTTAGAGTTATAGAAGTTTGGGCTCTACATGATAAAGCTGGAAAATGAATGTATGTATATTTTAAATTCAGGCAAAATGTTTATAGTATGTACATAATGCTTTTTGATGATTCACTCTTTACACAAACTAGTTTTGATTAATTGTCCAGCTACAAATGTTGACATGACAGATAAGAAGATTTCCACTGAACTTGAACTTGAATGGCTGTCTTTTTAATTCTTCCAATCTGGGCCGAAGTTTGTTGAAACATGTAAAATTGTGTTTTTGGAATCAATGTTTTGTTGAGACTCAGGCAAACAGATTAGAAAGATTTAAGAGATATATGCAATAAGGGGCAGTATGGCATAGGAGTGGGAGCAAAATGGGAAAACTGTGGGTCTAGAAGTCACGTTCTTCCTATTTCCTCTGGCAGAAATCCATGACTCAAGTCACAAGTTAACACCTCTCCTCTTTCCTCCATGGTTTCCTTTAATAAGGGACAAGGACTTTCATGTTAATATTAAGGATGTTCCAAATGAAAGTACTAGACATAGCACCAGGTGTTTTTATTTTACTATGAATGAAGTTTTAGGCTTTGTATAAATGACTGACAGTGGTGGGGGTACTGGAAGATAATGTGGGTAAGAAACAGGAAGAAAAGCACAAACACCAGGCTGGAACAGGGCAGGACAGAGTGTACCTTCTTAATCCAGTATTAGATCAAAGAAAATCTCTTCGACTACATGGATTATGCTATTATTTTCAAAACTGTCCATGTAATCAATTGCATATTGTTGACCTGAGCAACTAAAATCTCATTCATGCTGTAATATCTACCCATTTCATGCTGACCTGCTATAACACTGACATTTCAGTCTTAACTATATATGAGTTATTCATCATGCCATTTTATTTTAATTCGTTTTGGTTGTAGCAAATGGAGCCAATATGACATTCATCTTCATTTGTAACCTAGCATGATTGGAAAGTAAGTCTGTGAGACTTAAATGGATACAGTATAACTGGAACACTACCAAGTTGCATGGTTTGATTTTACCATAATGTCACAAATCCTTTTCCTTCTTCTTCAGTTTCTGGGAAAAATATGCCTTTTATTTAATGAAGTAAGAAATTCTGAGAGCAATAAAGCAGTATAGGTGCCATATAGTAGTCATAATTTGAGACAGTCCTATATTATAAAATTGATCCTTTCACTTAAAATTTACGGGACCTATGTAAACCTGTGTGTTTCTAGGAGTAATAATCTTTATTTAAAAATTTTATTTATTTATTTGACAGAGAGAGAGTAAGAGAGCACAAGTAGGCAGAGAGGCAGAGGGAGAGGGAGAAGCAGGCTCCCCACTGAGCAGGAAGACTGATGTGGGGCTTCATCCTAGGACCCTGGGATCATGACCTGAGCTGAAGGCAGCTTCTTACCCAATTGAGCCTCCCAGGCACCCGGAGCAATAATCCTTTAAAATGAAATTTGAATTGCTGTAAACACTTCTTTTTTATATTCCATTTGCTTTCAGTTATAGAGATACTTGAAAAGATTATCTCTTAACTTTGCAAAATGGGAAATTACTTAGTCAGTCTACAACCAAGTTGGGCAAAGGAGCTATGAAAGAAAGAAGGCATAATTATTCAAGGTAAAAGAATATTGCTTCTTGTGGTGTCTAACAGAGCTATCCTATTACTAGAGGAAGAAAGAAGGCCACTAGAGCAGTAGGGTCACAATTACAAATAAGGGAAATATAATTACGTTGCTCTTTGAATTTAGTGTCAAATATTTGAGATGGAAGCTTTAAGCTTACAGTTATTCTTCTATTTACTAAGGTGAATGATAAATCTTGCAAAGTTGATAGTAAAAATCTCAGATTTTGTCTATTTGGCTTCTAGGATAAAAGTCGTCTTGTTAAAATATGTTGGCAATTTAAAATTTTATTTTCAATGGTGATACAGTTAAAGAAAGCTTACCATGTTTTTGTTTGACTTTAAATCTAATGAAATATTTGTCTGGGAAAAAATATACCTGATTTTGTGTGTTTGTGTGTGTGTGTGTGTGTGTGTATGTGTCCATGCATTTATGTGTTATTATCTCAAAGGCTTTCTTCCTTTTCCATTCATCTCTTCACAACCCATACTAACCCTCTCTCACAATTTATATACCTCAGTCTGGCAAGGAATACAACCCTCTGAAAGTTGTTTACAGTTAGCATAAAAAGAAAAAAAGAAAGCAACAACTATAATTTAGTTTCAATGTATCTGATTCTGCTGATTTGACCGATAATGTTTCCTACTTATGGGAATTACAAAAGCAAATGGTAATTATTGTCATTTCCCTTGCACTCTATGTCTTTTTAAAGATTTATTTATTTACCTACCTACAATTTGTAGGCATTTGTTACCTACAAAAACAAAATTTTCTGAGCTTATGACGTCTATGTTCTAGTGAGTCCCTGGATCCTGAGAGAGTCACAAGGAGAGAACTGGTGCTGGACTCATCCTTATGTAGAAAACTACAGATTTGTATGGAAGAACATAACATGATAAAGGGCTGGAATACATTTTTGGATGAAAAGAACTAATAACATTAAAATGTGAATCTTCTAAATCTTAGTATAAAAAGAAACTCATTTTCTTAATTAGAACTCCCAACGATTTTTTTTTTAATCTGATGAAGTGTTTTAAACTTTTTCTGAAGGAATAAGTGCCTAAGATAAGGTTAGATATTTTCAAAAAGAGGACTAGAGAAGGAGAACTTGCCTTACTAGATGAAAACATGCTGTAATTCACTGTATTTATATCAATATGGCATTGGCATCAGACCTGACCAGTGGAAAAGAATTAAAAAATGTGAAAATAAATCCTGGTGAGGAGGATAATTTAACATATGGCCGAGGTGGTATTTTAACTTATTGGGAAAATTATGGGTTTTGCACCATATGGTGCTACCGCAACTAGTTACCCATCAGGAAATAAATAAGATTGTACCAGTACCTCACACCATATAAACAAATTTTAACATGGACAACTAGACAAATTTTGGATGGATTAGAAATTAAATTTGACAAAAACATAATAAGAAACACCTACAAGAAATTCTAGAAGAACATGGGTATAAACTGGGGCGGGGAGGAGGACAGCTTTTATTTTTAAAAAATTGAATAGAGAAAACAGTATATTTGGAAAATATATTAGCATGCAGAACACAGAAGACTAATATCTATAGTATACAAAGAGTTCTTACAAATGTATAATAAGATAATCCCAGAGAATATGCAAAAGCTAAAACTAGGCAAATATAGAAGACCAAATAACAGATTTGAACTCCTCATAGGCAGGCAAAAGTAAATTAAATTTACACCTGGGTATCTCTTAGACTAGCCAAAATTAAAAAGAAACAAAACACCACTTTTGCCCAGGAATGGGGAGATGAGTGTATTTTCAGATTTTACTAACAAAAAATGGAAATTGCATCCTTTTTGGAAAGCAATGTAGTACTGTCTGTTAAAAGAAACAAATGCATAGTTGACTTTGATCTAGCGGTCTCTCTCTTAGGAATCTAGCCAGTAGAAATAACAGCACCCATGAAGATTGTATACAGAATATTGGTGGTAACATTATTCATAGTGGCAAAGAACTGGAAACAAAGTGAATGCCCATGATAGCACATTTATACCATGGATTAATTTGTAGCCATTAAAAAGACTGTATAGAACCATACTAGGAAACTTGGAAGGACTTCCATGAGGTATTATTGAGTGAGAAAAGCAAGGTGCTGATGATGTTGCATAATATCCAAGTTTTGAAATATAAGTAAGATTCCCTACACTATATATATACGTGTATTTTATGAATAGTTACAACTTTATAATCTAAAGAGTCTCTGTCACCTGGGTTACCTAGGTGGTGATGGTGGCAGTGATGCTGTGGGTAGACAGAAGGAAAAAAAAAAGAAAGGTAATATATTAGGTTTTTTCGTTGTGTAACAAGTTAACAAAAATTTAGAAGCTTAAAACAATAATACACCTATTTTCTCATAGTTTTTAATGGTTCAGGAGTCAGACCTGCTCAGCTGAAACCTCTGCTAAACATCTAGTGAGGTGCTATTAAGGCGTTAATAGGACAGAATTCCCTTTTGAAGCTCATGATGCATTTCCAAGCTCACATTGCTACTGTTGGTGGTATTCACTTCCTCGGGACTCTATGGCTGAGGGCCTTATCTTCTCACTGGTTGTTGGCTCCAGGCCACCCTAATGTCTTAGAGCCCACCTGCAATTTCTTGTCACATGTCTCTTTCCATAGGTTGTTCACAACACGGCTGTTTGCTTCTTCAAGGCCAGCAGGAGAGTCTTTTGATAAATCAGCTAAGTGGAGTCTTACAAAAAGGAATGTAACCAGAAGAGTGACCTCCCATCCCATCACCTTTTCTATGCTCTGTTGGTTAGGAGAAAGGTCCCACCCACACCCGAGGGCAGGAGATTAATACAAGGACATGGATCACTATAGGGGGTCAAAATTAGAGCCAAACAATGAAAAGAAATAATATTTTAAAAAGACCAAAATCTAATAGAAAACAGAAACTATTAATATGCTATATAAAATTATACATGTGTATTAAATAATTTTGAGGGACGCCTGGGTGGCTCAGTTGGTTAAGCGGCTGCCTTCGGCTCAGGTCATGATCTCAGCATCCTGGGATGGAGTCCCACATCCGGCTCCTTGCTCAGCAGGAAGTCTGCTTCTCCCTCTGCCTCTGCCTGCCACTCTGTCTGCCTGTGCTCGCTCGCTCTCTCTCCCTCTCTGACAAATAAATAAATTAAAAAAAATTTTTTTAAATTTTTGAAAAATAAAGACATTAAAAAAAAGATAATGACTGCCATGTCTCAGATCATTAGTATTATGCATTCTCTTGGGTTCTTCACAGAACATTAATATGATATATGGTACCATGTTACTTCTTTGGGTTCTTCATGAAGAATGTGCCCAGTTGTTTTCCTCCACATTTCATCCATTCTAACATGCCCTCAATTGTCAGCGGCCCATTATTTTGTGTTCCACAATGAAAGAAAATAAAATGCCAATTATACTAGGCTTTCCTAGCACCACCAGTTAGGAGATGTATGCCAATTTAAAAGATTTGACTCTCTTAGGTTTGATGAAAATTTCTTGGAGGCATTTTGTCCTTGGGAAAGCTCTCTTTAGCTTCATGCTGGAGGCCCTTAGAGCCCAATGGATTACCTTTGACTTTGCTTGTCAATAGCCACACTGCTTGTCTCACATACTTCTATTTTCTTGAAATGTAAATTAGGAATAATTGAATAATTAGATTTAGGCCAGGCAAGGATCAGTAAGATACTGTGTAAGTGCAAATTCCTCTGAAGTCATTCAATGATTCTAGGCCACTAGGATTCTATTTCTAGGCAACTATTGCAAACTCTCTAACTATATTATTCTTTCTTTTCTTTTTCCTTTCTTTCTTTCTTTCTTTTTTTTTTTTTTGTAGGAAGAAGTACTGTTAAGGTGAAAACAGTATAAGAAAAAATTGAATTAATTTTTTTTTTTTTTAAAGATTTTATTTATTTGAGAGAGAGGCAGTGAGAGAGAACATGAGCGAGGAGAAGGTCAGAGGGAGAAGGAGACTCCCCGTAGAGCTGGGAGCCTGATGTGGGACTCGATCCCGGGACTCCGGGATCATGACCTGAGCCGAAGGCAGTAGTCCAACCAACTGAGCCACCCAGGCATCCCTTGAATTAATTTTTAATCATCAACTGCAGATGTCTGGAAAATCTTTTAGCTTAGCATGGCAAATTGATGTAATTTTAATATTGTGTATGAACAATGTTTTTCCTTAGATAAAATGAATGCTAATCAAACTTGAAAAGTAACTTAAATGAACTATCTTTTAAAGCAATTTCAAATGCACCAAGAGTGACTTGATTTGCCTGAAAGAGATTATAATTTTTACAATGAAGGTGATTTGCTCTTCGGCCATTTCTTTATTCCAAGTCTCCTGTATATTAGGAAACATTTCTCTTATGGGATCTACAGGTTGCTGCTAAATTTGCACACGATATCTATAGCATCCTCCAAAATGACTTCTCTCTTGCTTCTTCCATATCAGTACAAGGATTAATATAACAAGCTCTAAAATTAGTTTAATATATTTAAGAAGTCTTTGAAATGATTAGAATTTTCAAAAGGAACAGCCTAAATTGCTACCTTTAAAAAAATTACAGAGCATTATATTTATATTCTTGGGCTTTAAAAAACTTCAAGTGTCCTTTACTTCCATTAAATATTTTGTAGATCTCAAAGCTTTTCTTTAACCTTCTTCTGAAGTTGAATTTCATGGTTCTTTTCTAGTTTTCATCAATAAAAAGCTTTAGCTAGAATGAAAGGAATTTATTTACATTTCCTTTTTCATAGTGACCTGAAGCTATCTGCTGTTGAAGTTCGCTTTTTGCTTCAGAAATCAGTGATAGCATATCAAATACAGCTTCAAGCTGGAGTCTAATTTTCAGTCACCTTACATATCTCCCATATGCAGATACCCTACAGATTTCAAAGGCAATGGTGAGCGGGAGGTGAGCAGGATGGGCTCCTCCATTCCTGCTTTATCAGTGTTACTGTAAGGATCTATTTTATATTTTAGCCAGAGGCTTCCATTGAGCTTAAACAATAACCTTGTTGTTTAACCCTTAAACTGTCCCTGCTCCCCTTCCCCCAGGGGACTTACTTAAACAACCAGCCTCCGGTAACAAAGCGCAAATACAAGGGTGGGTCAGGCCAGGTGGAGACATCCTATCGGTGGGGGGATGCATACTGTCTCCCTAGTTACCAAGTAGTATGGGCCCCGCCCTTTGGGAGCCTTTTGGGCGCCAATCCTAACCAAGGTGTGATAGGCTGGTTCAAATGTCTACTAGGGTAAATTGTAATTCAGTTGGTCACCTAGCATGACTGTGCACCTTTCTCTGTGTGTTATAGTTTCATTGGCCACCTGTGCGTGGCCAGGCCCAACCGCATGGCCTTTGCCCTTAAAAGCTAGTCTGTGAAACAGGGAAGGGTCGCCCTCTCTTGTAAGAGGTGCGTCTGTGAACGTTCGGTTAGATTCTTGATGCTTGGCGCGAAATAAAGCTTTGCTTGACCTTCGCTTTATATCAGTCTCGCTCCTTTAATCAGACCCATTTTTGGGGCTTAACATTACCACCTGCCATTGTAAGAGGTAACTTTTCTTTCTTTCTGCCTTTATCTCTGATCTCAGTCATTGCTTGAATTTTATCCTTGTAAGTCTTCCTAATTCCCGTCTTCCCTTTTGTTTTTCTCACTCATAAGTCGCATTAGATGCCAACACTACGGCCCATGTTACTATACATGAGGAAGGTTGTGTTTATTAGTAAAATAAATGCTTGGATTTCTTTTGTGTGAGAAGTACATGATGGCTTGACTTCCTAGCCCTGGGCCCTTCAAAAATATATCCTGGGTTTATGATATTGTGTGGTATTGACAAGTTAAAAGCAATGTAAACTGGTTTCACATTTTCATGTTTTTCTGTTATTCAGTGTTCCCACATGAAAAGTGCAAGCTTAGACTCTCTTAGAACTGGTGACATGGCCCTGTATCCGCAAGGCTTAGACTCTTCTAGAACTGGTGACATGGCCCTGTATCCAGCTAGCCAGCCAACTGTTATTTCCCAAACCCGGTGTAAATTGGGGTCATCTAAATTCTGCTCCCTAAAATAAAGAGATCTCTTTTCATGGTTGTGGTTCTGCATTTAGACAGGTGCCTCAAACTCAATCTCACTCATTAAAAATCCAGAGGGAGATAACAGATATTTGGAAGAAAAAGTAGAAGAGAGTCAAGATAGCTACCTAATTCCCCAATCTCTGTATTTGTATCAAGTCAGAGCACCAGAACATGTACCCCCAAAGACCTACTTCAACTTGCCTTCATTCCATAGTATTTCTAAGTATTTGTCTTAGCTCCAGTTGCAATAATACCATAGGCTGAATGGCTTAAACAACAGAAGTTTATTTTTCACAGTTCTGGAGGCTGAAAGTCTGAGATCAGGGTACCAGTATGATTGGGTTCTGGGGAGGACCCTCTTCTTGGCTTGCTGACAGGTGCCTTCTGCTGTATCCTTTCCTGGTGGAGACAGGGAGCTCTGATACCTCTTTTCTTAAGTACGCTAATCCCATCATGGAGTATCTACCCTCAGGACTTCATGTAAAACTAATTACCTCCCAGAGACCCCATCTCCTAATACCATCACATTGAGGGTTAGTGCTTCAACATATGAATTTTGGGGAAACTTAAACATTCAGTCTATTAGACTTAAAGGGTTTTGTTTTTTTGTTTTTTTAATTTCAGAACAGAACACGCTGACACTGGATAGATAAGGTAGGTGAAAGTTACTGCCCTTTGTTACTTTACTGCTCCAAACAAGATAAAGTTGTCACTCAGGGACACACAGGGCTGTATTCAAGGACAGGGTAACAACAAGCTGGAACTGTAGGAGGCAACTTGAGATGACAAGAGAAGTGAGGTTAGCTAGGTTTTGTAGACTCCCTATGGATTGACTAATATGAATAATTTGCAGGCTCTGGAACATGGAGGCTGCCCATAGATGTTTGGTACCCAGCCCTGATGCAATTAGGGCTAGTGCACAATGGCCCAGAGTGTGGGAGTCTGATAAGGGAAGTGGCTGTGCAAATGGACTCAATCAGCTGCTGAAGAAAGGGAACTGACCAGCATCTAGACAGGGCCTTAAAACTGGTCAAGACGGCATAAAAATTATATTATGCATAATTGCCAGGAGCATAATTTCATATTATTCTCTCAGTTTTCATGAGTAGTTGGTATGAGAGCTAGCTATAAAAGAAAGGTTTCATCATCTTTCAAGTATTATTGAAAATAGTATTCATTGGTATCCATGATACCAATATGAAGAGTCATCTCATAAATTCCTCTTAGCATTTAGTGTTATTGACAGACATTTCCCAATGCATTGGTATGTGAACATCTCATTATTAGGTAACAAATTCTGTGGTTTCTGTTCCTTCTTTTGAATACAGACTTTTTCAATAAAGAGCTGTAGTTCTGAACAAAGGCCTCACTTATGCCTTAAGCATGCCCTGTGGCATTGCCCTGTGGGTGATATTGAGCAGGTATTTATCTTTTGAATTTCAATGTTAAATGGGAATAAAACTTGTCTTATCATCTACTGGGTTTCTGTAAAGTTCAAGTGAGATGACTTCATAGAAAAAGTTTGAAACAATGTTTTATTAAGTAATCATGTAATTCAAATAACCCTGGCTGAAGCCTGTAGGCATAAATGAAGTTGTTTGCTTTTAACATCCAAATAGAGGGCTTTTTTTTTTTTCAATTTTAAGATTTTATTTATTTATTTGACAGACAGAGATTACAAGTAGGCAAGAGAGGCAGGCAGGGAGAGAGAGGAGGAAGCAGGCTCTCCGCGGAGCAGAGAGCCCGATGTGGGGCTCGATCCCAGGACCCTGGGATCATGACCCGAGCAGAAAGCAGAGGCTTTAACCCACTGAGCCACCCAGGTGCCCCCAAATAGAGGGCTTTTTAAGCAATAGCCTGCTCAGGCAAGACCCACTCTTAACCCCCAAGACTATTCATGTGCATTAACTTACCTTCTGAAGATATCTCACAGGTGTTCAGGGATCCCTGTGTTCTCTCACTAATATTTTTTCTATGCCCTAGAAGTCAGGTTGCTAGTGAAAACCCTGAGCCCCAGGGCTTAACTCTAGTCTGTGGAAGAACAGGTAAAATGCGTTCTTGGTTTAATTTGGTGTTGTTTTATATCTGTCTCCTAGGCCTGAAACAAGACTCCTTGAGATTTCTTGTGCTTGGATTTCCACATCGGCTTTCCTAGAGAAGTTGACTAGGTTTGTCTACTCCCAAACTTGTCTTTCCATATGATGTCTATAACAGTCCATTGTGTCAGGCAGAAAGATGGTGACTCTGCTGTGACCTCCATCTTTAATTCTTCCTCTCACTAGATTCCCTGCTCAGGGCACGCACATGCCTACATATTCGTATCTTCACCTCCTTCTTCTTCCCGGACCCCAGAAATTTTGATGGATGGCAATTCATAGATAACACGAGAGTTGTAGTCCAATATCTGCAAACAGCAGGTCATTGTGGACTCAAGAACATCTTGGTATAATAATAATGATTTTGTTGAGTACCATTCCGTATAAATTAAGTCATATCCTTTCTGGTGGTCATTGTTCTAACTGTGCTCTATACCCACAGACTCTCTGTTGTTCCTAAAATACTTTCCTCCACTGACTTGCTGTTTGGGAGTCCATTTCTGAATATATCCTTGGATTTGTCTATCCCCTATTGTTTCTGGTCCAAGTTTTCTTCTCATTTTGGACCTATCCTTACATCTAGGCTTCCAGAGTTCTCAATTTCTGGGCTAGCCTTTGCTTCTATCAAATCTAGCTCAGTCTTTTAAAACCCCCAACCCCCAGGTCGATCAATGACTTTGTTTTCTACTCATCAGGGCATGGAAAATGGGTGGCTTGGATGTATGATAGTATGAATTGATTTCTAAAAATAATATCTAGTCATTCCTATCATTTCTGTGTAGGACCTACATAAAGAACATTTATTTATTCTTACATTGTGGATTACTGCTAGTCTTGTAAGAACTAAATACAGGATAGTTTAATTTTATTCTTTTGGGGAACTATCACTGTATACTTTTCCTTCTTGTGTTTAGCTACTCTCTGACCTAATGAGATAGAACAGTGGTGCTCAGTCTTGGCTGCATACTTTAAATCATCTTGAAAAAAAAATTTTTTTAAAGATTTTATTTATTTATTTGACAGAGAGAGAGAGATCACAAGCAGGTAGAGAGAGAGGAAGGGAGGCAGGCTCCCCGCTGAGCAGAGAGCCTGATGCGGGGCTCAGTCCCAGAACCCTGGGATCATGACCTGAGGTGAAGGCAGAGGCTTTAACCCACTGAGCCACCCAGGCACCCCTTGAATTTTTTTTTAATGTCTCATTTGAGATCAATTGAATCAGAATCACTACAGATGGATCTAAAACACAGGCATTAAAAAAAAAAAAAATCTCTCGATGCTGTGAAGTGTGTAATTCACAGACCTGTACCCCTAGGGCTAATAATACATTATATGTTTATGAAAAAATTAAAAAATTAAAAAAAACCTCTCTAAGGTGTTTCTAATATACAGTTAGGATTGGGAACCAAGAGGAGTAGAAGAAGCTTTCAATACAATCGCTTGCTTCCTAATTTTAAATAGTAGTTCTATCTCATACTGAATATTTTCCTTCCCACCCTTCATCAATTCCCTTTTTTTAAAAAAAAGTATTTAAAACATATTCACCCCTCAATTCTTGTTTAAGATAGAACATTTACATATCTGGAAATGGGTTAACCATTCTATCATATTTAATAGTTTATAAATTGAACCTCTAGATTTTCAAATCTCATCCTCCAAAGTCTTGAAAATATACAATTCTTTCCTGAGGCTATTTCCATTATTAAGTGCATGCATTACAAATTAGCAAACCAAAAGAACATGCGTGAACTGTAATTCACATCTTGTAAATTTTAGACTAAATCACAAACCTCATTTTTCTTCAGAATGTACTGCTATACTTTTCTTGTCTACCATCTTGAACTTATTTATGTAGAATTAAATACTTTCAAATCCTATAGAATATTATAAATATTGGAAAAAACTACAAACATTTTTGTTGTATTTACATCAAATCAAACTTTTAAAATTCTTATTGGAGATCTAAAAGCATCAGAACACACTGAAAGGGAGGGAAAAACAATGGATGATCTTTTTTTGAGAGATTTTATTTATTTATTTGAGATAGAGTGAAAACATAAATAGGATTGGGGAACAAAGGAAGAAGGAGAAGCAGGCTCCCTGCTGAGCAGCAAGCACAACACAGGGCTCTATCCCAGGACCCTGAGATCATGACCTGAGCCAAAGGCAGCTGCTTAACTGACTGAGGCACCCAGGCACCCAACAATGGATTATCTGTAAAATGATAATCAAACATTGAAAGAAAAATTATCTTAAATGGGGAAATACTTGATGGGTTTAGAAAATAACAATATAATTTTATTTTATTTATTTTTAAAAAATATTTTATTTATTTATCAGAAAGAGATAGCACAAGCAGGGGAGAGCGGCAGGCAAAGGGAGAATTTCCCTGCAGAGCAAGAAGACTAATATGGGACTTGACCTCAAGACCCTGAGTTGATGACCTGAGCTGAAGGCAGACACTTAACTGAGTGAGCCACCCATGTGTCCCCAAAATAACATTATCGTTTAAAAAAAATTGATGTTTTCCCCTTAGGAGCACGTGTTTGTTAGGTTGGAAAGTAAAAAAAAAGATTGGAGTCTGTGGCTTTTGTGTTTCCAAAGAGTACACTGTGGAGATTACATTAGGTGCTCTCTGAAGCAAAAACATCTGATAAGAGAGATGGTTCTTTTACTCTCAAAACAAGATTAAGGGTGGAAGTTTCCAGTGGAGAGAGCCAAATATTTTCCCAGGCCTGAAGGAGCTGGCAGTTTTGGGTCACAGAGAGGGGGATTTATACCCCTACTCCTGAGACAGAATCTTCAATTTTCAGACCTAAGAGTTTTGGGATGTGGCAAAACTTCAGAGAGGAAATGACTGCTTGATGCATCTGGGTGGAAAGAACAGAGAGAGCCCTGGTAGAGATGATTCCTGGCCCCTAAGTGCTACAGACTGAATGTTTATACTCTCCCTCTTCCCAATTCACTGTTGAGACTTAATCCACAAAACGATGGCATTTGGAGGTGGGGCCTTTGAGCACTACTTAAATCATAAGGGTGGAGCCCTTACGAATGGGGCTAGTGCCTTCATAAAGGAGCCCCAGAGATACTTCCTGTATGTGGTCCCCTCCACCTTATGGGGACCCAGTGAAAGGTCAGCAAACTTCAATCTGGAAGGGGATCTTTACAGAACTTGACCATCCTGGAACTCTGATCTCAGACTTTCAGGTTCCAGAGCTGTGAGAAATAACTTTCTATAGTTTATAAGCCACCCAGTCTAGGGTATTTTTGTTATAGCAGCCCTGAAGTACAAAACCACTAAGGTTAATATAGAGGCAGTGGAGAGAACTGCTGTACCTGAACCCAAGCAGGAATGAAGATTGTCCTAAGAGTGTCATGTGTGGGCTGATGATTGGATGAGATGATGGACATCCTAGGGAACGTGTGCAGAATCCTATCAGTTGAGGTCCAAATATGTTCTACCCTAAGCTCCGGCAGTGGATAAACACCCAGGATTTAGAGCCCTAGGAAAATAAATATTGGGAGCTCAAATTAGCTAAGATTAACATTTCTCATCCTGATGAGATAGATGTTCAAAATAGAAATTGAGTTTCAGGCAAGTAAAGAAAGTTATAGTTTTGTATGTATGTCTGTGAAATTGAATTATTCAGGAATGTGAAAAAGGTGAGTGTTTATTACCATTTACATTCTTTTAATTGTAATTATTAAAAATTAATTTACAGTCATTTTTAAATCCTTGGTCTATTTATTCTGGTATAGGGGATAACAATGGAAGATAACTTTGCCACAAGAGAAAGGTACAATCTTACAATATTCTTGACAGAGTAATCTCCCACGTACAGCTTATGTGGATGTTGTGATCAAAATAAAAAAATGTTGTGAAAAAATGGATTTCAATTAGAATTTTAAAACAATAAATAAGGACTGAATAACCATTTGAAAAATCATAAAAAATAAAATAATTAAAATTAATGTTAATACAAAAATGCATTAATAGTTGTATTGCCAGAGATTCAAATAGACTCACTTGATTACTATTTCTATTGAATAAAGAAATACATTAAAAGTTACATTTTATGGGACCCTGCACTTGTCTTAATTGCTACTAAAAATACCAACAAATCTTCTCTGAGAGCTCAGTGGTATGAAACTCTCCTGAACTTACATGTGTGATAACTCTAATACATTCCGAACGAAAATTTGATAAAAGGAGCAAAAATATTTCTCACAACAGTTTATTTACGGTGATGTAAAATCTTAGAATATCAATGTTCCACGAAGGATATTTCCCAATGTCAAAATCTTCTCTGAAGATTTTTTTTCATGCACAATCACGTAGCCACTCTGTGTGTGGCTCTGACAAAGTCTGCAGCATTTCCCTCTGTTGCTGTGGTTTGCTCATGACTCTGCCCTTCTGGTCACTGGGGAGCATAACTAGCTCCACATTTCTTGGCTTGTTTGGGTTACACAGTGTCTTCTCAGAGCTTATTCTTTTTTTTTTTTTTTTTAAAGCTTTTATTTATTTATTTGACACATAGAGAGAGAGAGAGAGGGAGAGAGAATGAGCACGCACAAGCAAAGGGAGTGGCAGGCAGAGGGAGAAGCAAAAAGCCGGATGTGGGACTAGGTGGGATCACGACCTCAGCAGAAGGCAGAAGCAGCTTAATCAACTGAGCCACCCAGGTGTCCCTTCTCAGATCTTATTTATTCTCATTTTCTGAAGCATCTATAATACTTTCTGAACATGCTGAGACTTTTGAACTTCACATATCAGTAGTATTTCCCCTCAATTTTTGAGAATTATCTGAGTGCTGTGATTTTTCTACTTGGCCAAGTAATTATGTTAATAAAATGAACCAATTACTACCCATTTTTATTATAGTGGATAAAAATGTTTTTAGAAGGCAAATAGGCAAAACACAATGGCAGAAATTAAGAATGTGGAATTAGTTTAGCTTTAGGTTAAACCTATTATAGTATCTTTTTTTCCCCCAGAGAAATCAATGGCAACTTAATCACTGACTGGTGCTGGACCAAGGCATGGAGGAATGTGGGAGTCGTTGCCCTAAATAATTCCCCCTTGTTATGGATAATTTCAGTGGCACCCATAATTTTAACATGGTGTCAGAACAGGGGTTTTCTTTCTCTAAGGTTTATCTTCTCTTTGTAGGGCATTCATTTATTTAACAAACACAATCCAGGCCTGTGCTTTATGCCAGGGACATAGAGAAAAAAGTCCCTCCTACTGAAACTCACAGTCTGTTAGTAGATATTTTTTTAGTTGCATCCTGTTAATGAGTCACGTTCCTGGAAATAGCCATGTTTACTGAAAATACACGAGAGAGAAATATAATACATACCATCTCTTAAAGTAGTAAACCTATTGCCAATAGGTTTAGCTTTCAATTCAATTGAATTGAAAAAGCTTTCAGTTCTTTCTATCTTTATTAAATTCTCATTTACATCTACTTATTTTTTAAATAAATGATATAGATTTATTACGATTCTTACTGTAAATTCTTTGGCCCCATCACTTTTTGACTACCATTGTATTGTTTTCCTTATTCATCAAGCTCTTTCACTGCCTCTACTTTCACTTGGAACTAGTAAGATATTTCACCTTTCACTTTTTTCTTTTCTAATTCCCTCTCTTGGTTACACTTGTTTTTGTTTTTCCAGCAATGTCTCACAAATAAAAAGCTTAAGTATAATAACACAATGTCCATGACTTTAAGACATTGAGCAGAGAGCACCAAAGAAATGAGAATTTGGGTAAGATGGATATGAAATACTGAAGTTCCTCTGATGTTAAAATTGGAGCTCGGTCAAAGTTCTATCAAGGATATATAAACCTGGAAGAAAAGAAAAATGCCAAACTTCAGACAGGTGTATTAAAATTTGATAAGTGTATGCTAGATGTGAGTACAAGGTCCTATGAGAACATGAAGGGCTAACATGTAATCCAGATGGGTTGTGGAAGTTTCTGGAAGCAAGTGACCCTTGAGACAATTTATGACAAATGAAGAGGAGTAAATTGGTGATGAAGATGAATAAAACCATTCTCACAAAGGGAAAAGCTGACAAAAGGTATGGAATGGGAGCACCTGGGTGGCTCAGTGGGTTAAGCCTCTGCCTTTGGCTCAGGTCATGATCCCAGGGTCCTGGGATCCAGCCCCGCATCAGGCTCTCTGCTCAGTGGGGGGCCTGCTTCCCCCTCCCCCTCTGCCTGCTTCTCTGCCTACTTGTGATCTCTCTCTCTCTTTGTCAAATAAATAAATTTTTAAAATATTAAAAAAAAAGATATGAAATATGAAAAGATGCTGCTGCAACTCAAAGGGAGAATTACACAGTATGGGTTGTTGGGGTCTTCACAGAGATCATCTGAGCTGGGTGAACTGGATAGGCCACACACAGAGTATATAGGAAATTCCCAAAACTACTCTCTTTTCTGATGTCAGCTGCAACTTTGAGAGTCCCCCAGACTATCCTCAGGCTCCATAACTCACTAGGAGAGCTCATAGAACTCAGCAAAACCATTGTACTCATGGTGATAGTTCATTACAGCACAGGTTATAGATGAAGATGAAACAAGGGGAGACGTGCAGAGGGTAGGATCCGTAAGGGTTCTAGGCAGAAGCTCCCAGATATTCCCTTCCCATGGGAATTTTGGGGACAACACTAACTTTTCCCAGCAACAACGTGTGACAACACTCACAGAGTATTGTCAAGAAGGAAAGTTTATTTGGTGCCCAGAGTTTTTACTGGGGCTTGGTCACATAAATAGGTTTGATCACCCAAATGGCTGATCTCGGTCTCTAGCTCCTCCAGAGGTCAAACTGACACTCTGTGGCTCAAGGCTCCTCAACCATAAGTGACAAGCACAAACTTCTGACACTGTCCATTTTTCCCAAGAAAACACAGAAATACTCTTATTAAGCAAGACATTCCAAGGGCACGACCTGAGAAGTTAGCTGTCAGGACCTGAGGGCAAAGGCCAATTTCTCCTTGGGCAAGGTTAATACTTTATTTTGTTTTATTGTTTTTTAAAGATTTTATATATTTTTTTGAGAGAGAGTGAGAGAGAGTGTGCATGTGTGCCTGGGTGTGTGGGGTAAGGGCAGAGGGGAAGGGAGAGGGACAAGCCGACTCTGCATGCTGGGTGGGGAGCTGGACGTGGGGCTCGATCTCCTGACCCTGAGATCATGACCTGAGCTGAAACCACGAGTCAGCTGCTTAACTGACTGAGCCACCCAGGCACCCCATGGGGAAGGTTACTACTTTACTGCACATCAGAAAAATCTGAAATTCCAGACATATTTCCTTCAGAAGATGTCGTATATAAGATATCACTCAATGGACCAGGGGTCAGCTCCTGACTCAAAAGCATTCATTGAGGTCCAGCGGATTTCAGTCCTGGCTGCACATTGGGCTTGCTTAGGGGCACTTAATATTGCTGACTTAAGTCTACATCCCCCGGCCCCAGAGATTCTGTTTCACTTTGCCTGGGCCAGATCCAGGATTGCTATGTTTTTAAAGTTCTCCAGGTAATTCTAATTTACGGGAACCACTATATGAAATAGCTGGGAGGATTCTGCCTATAAAAGATACTCTCACAAGCATGATGCTCTCTATCATAACTGGCCGCAGATGTGCACAAAGATGCAGCTTCGGGAGAAGAAGCTTAAGCAGAGAAGCTGAGTCAAGAGAATGGTTTTCAACTGGAATTGCTGAGGTACCCAGAGAGACATGCCAGTTCTCATGAGGACTTACTCATGTTCGTTTCTTGTATGTAACTTATCCTTGGAGTGGACACCTATCATCAGAGGTAACTTGTCTTTGTGCTGTGCAATCTGAATGCATTTACCTAACACTCTGGCTGCTGCCCCTCATCTTTTGGGCAGGTTAGTAATCTTTTGAGTCCCAGCTACCTCACTGATAAAAAGGAGATAATAGTAGGTACCCCGTAAGTTGTCCTAGGATTAAATGATGAAAACCTTATCCTAGCCACAGTGCCAAATTGTTTAGTTTAACACGTAACTTAACACATAAATGAACTCGTTTAATTTTTATAACATCCCGGTGAAATAAGTGACATTATAATTTTCATTTGATGGCTGATAAATTAGAACTTATTAAAGTTAAATAATATGTTCGTGGTTTTTTCATTAATAATGCTACTGGCTCATACTTTTTTGCATCCCTTACTGCTCTTGGAGCACGAGGGGAATTGATCCTGTCATTTTAGAGGGAACAGAATTGATACCTAGGAACGTCAAATGATTTGAAATTAATCATTAAAAAGGGAGTAGAACCTCAGTCTATTGGCTTTTCTTCAGGAGGCTTTCATTGGACCTTACGTCTGTGGAAACAGAAAAAAGAAATTTAATAATTTCACACAGCCTCAAATTTTTTGTTACAGCCACCTCATTATAGGAAATAATGAAAATGACATGAATCTGAACTCAATTACAAGTGAATTTTTCAGGAAAATAGAGTATTCTAGTTAATCGAATGTTCTGGTTAACCAAGCCTTTCTATACATACCATATAGGATTTATCTATTTCAAAAATTCCCTCAATATTAAAACTCTATTGCTATGGTCTAGAATCAGAATACCATCTCCTCAGGTATAACTGCATAGATAAACTAGATTATTTTAAATATTATATATTAAAGTGGTACTTTCATAAAGTTTTCACATAATAATATTGCAAAAATGAAAAATTCAGTTAATCATTCAGGAAATTAGAGAATGAAAATTTGTAGTTTCTATGGTTGTTCCTTTAGATACTTTCACATGAATTATGTACTCTAGCTTTCACAAATGAAATTGGTTTTATATTCATTTTACAGATAAAGAAAATACGCCTCAGACGGATGAAATCAGAGGTTCCTAAACTATTTCAGTTTACAGTATGCTTTGTGTCTTAGTAAGTTTTCATGACATTACTCTGCCAAAGACACACCTAAAAGTTTCCTTTATTAAGATGTTGGTCCAAATGTAGGTTCTAACAACTTATTATCCATTTGAAAATGAAATATATATAAATTAAAACCAAAATTAATATTTTTACTTCATTCTTAAATACCCACAAATATTAGCAGGATGTGTATGCCTGATGGGCCCTGAACAACTTTCCAAACTGCACAGATTGCCCATTACCACTTTCATTTTCTGTTTTACATTGACTTTCAAGTGATACTTGCTTTTTATTACACCAATTGCTGAAAACCCAGCTTTGCAAAGATACAACATCATTGAAAGAAACATAGCATGATCCAATGTTGATAATGTAAGCTAGCTCGAGCTAGTAGTTTGCACTCTGTTGAAAAGATGTCAAGTATCATTATGTCTCCCTTGAAAAGGTAAACTATCCTATGGTGCCCTGGAAATTGTCTCATCACACCAGGCTGGAGCACTCAGAGTTCAGTAATTTCTGAAGTGTTGAAATTAGAACTTGAACCTATGGTATGTTTATACATTCAAAATATCTCAATAACTAATAATATTTGATCTTTTATTGACCAAGGCTGTAGTTTAAGGCTAGGGAATAAAATTACATAATTTTCAGAGTCTACAAGCTTTATGGTTCTGGAATTCACTGCTATTTCAAGCAAAATGGAAAATGAATTGAAATTTAAGTTTGCTGACTATTGGTACTGGTTGAGAAGACTAGACTGATGAAAAGCATAACAAAGGAATACTGTGCCTTGGGATTACTTTCTTTACGTCAAATCTTTCTTTTGGCACACATATTTGAGACACATTTTGGGGGGGAAGGTGTTTCTTCTCTTTGATGTCACTTTAATCTAGTGCTATTTTGAAGCTTATTTTTCCTAGTTTCTTCCCACTTCTCAACTCTCTCCCCCACACCCGCATTGTAAGTGGTGAATAGTTTGGAATTCTGAGTAGCTTAGGTGTTGGGTAATTCTGTGTTATATAGCACTTCAAAATGGCAGTACATGGAATTGGCAGTGGGCTGACTCATTCACTTGTGCACTTCAAGGACAGAGGTCAGGAAATTGGAGGTCCAGGGAAAGACAAAGGAAACTGGGCATTATAAGGGTAGAGCCACATTTACTGCTTAAATGTTATATGTGCCGTGGATGGAAGAGTGAGGAAAGGAGGGACAGAAGCGGCAAAGATCATTTCTAAAGGCTCTAATAATCTCAGCTTTTTGTTTCTCATATAGAGACTTTACTTGGAAATCTTTCCAAAGAGATTTATATCTTCAGATGACGAGTAAGGGGTCAAAACCCAAAACTCTTGACATTGTCTGCATTGAGCTTGCATTTTCTTTCCTTACTTCTTATGTAAAAAATATTTTAAAACAAGTTTTATGTATTTTATTCTCTTAGTGTTTGTAGTATTAATAGCTTATATTGTTAAATAAGCGTGTAACTTTGGCTTCTATCATCTTGTTTTTAAGATACTTCATTTTACTTTCACTTTTTAATTTCTTTTTCCTCTTTTTTTAAGTAAGAATTTTATGACTCTCTTACAATTTAGTTTTATCTTACAATATTGAATTTTGAGCTGTTGGTTTTGTCTTAACATTTTTTAAAAATGAGGACAATTTTTAAAAGTGGTTTTAAGTTCACAGGAAAATTCCTGTACAGAAGGCAGGCAGATAGCCCAGGGGCAGAAAGCATGATCTGAGGATCTCCTGGGATGCATTGGAGAGATCTTTCCCCTTCTAGGAGCACATCTGAGAGAGGTGGCATTGCCTCTCAGGGGACAAAGGAGTGGATGGGTGCCATTCCCTCCTCTAGCCCTCAGCATGGGCATAGAGACACCTGCTGAGGGTTCCTAAGCTGGACACTGGTTCTTTACTGTGCTTTACACCACATCCCATGCTTCCACAGTTTGGTGCAACTGCCCTTCTGGGTCAAGCCTGCATCAATCACAGTGCCAAAAGTATCTCCCCCAGAAGACAGGCACAGGTCCCTGTCACACCAGGTCACTAAAATTTGGAGTTTTAAGACTCAGCCAGCCTGACTTGTATAGAGCCCAAGTGCACTGCTTTGTTCCAGGCAGGCAAGCAACCTGGACACTGTGTGAAGGCGGTGATCTAGAGGACCCCTGGGATGCACGAGAGGGAACTGTTCGCTCTTCTGGGAGGGTTTCCCTGACAGCAGCCGAATAAACTCCCCTCTCTGGGGATGAAGGGGCGGGCTGGTCCTATTTCCCTCCCTTGCCCCTCAGCATCAACTAACCTCCTTAAAGAGCAAGTGCCACCACTGGTGGCCTAAATTGCTTACACCAAGCCCTGCCACCCCGCACTCTGCTGGTACTGCTTTTCTTGAACAAGTGTGCCTGAGAACCAGAGCAGCAGGCCCTCCCCCCAGAAGATCAGTGCAAAGCTCCACTTGCACCACATCTACTGACCATAAAGTTCTGCAAAGTTTCAGCTCTAGTGGAAACAGCATCACGTCTCTTTTAACATGTAGGCCAGAGCACACCTAACTCTGGCCAAGGCCCAAACATCCCCCACAGCAGACAAGGAGAAACTCTGCAGAGGACTGACCTCAGGGATAGAGCAGCTGAAACACAGCAGTAGAGTGTATGCGGCATACACCAGAGATATTTCCTGAAGCCCTGAGGGTATATGACCTTTACCTCATATAGCCATTACTCTCAGGAGCAGGAAACGTAACCCACTTTCCTAACACACACAAGAAGAGACAGACAAAAAGCCAAGATGGAGGAATTCATTTCAAAAGACAGAACAAGAAAAGGTCATGGCCAGGGATCTAATTGAAACAGATAAAAGTAATATGCTTGACCCACATCATATATCATCAGAAAATGCAAATTAAAATGACATACCATTTCACACCTATTAGAATGTCCAGAATCCAGAACACTGACAACAATAAATGCTGCCGACGATGTGGAAAAACAGGAGCTCTCATATATTGCTCGAGAGAAGGCAAAATGGTACAGACACTTTGGAAGACAGTTTGGTGGTTTCTTACAAAATTAAACATACTTTTACCATATGATCCAGCAATCCCACTCTTTGGTACTTATCCAAGGGTGTTGAAAAATTATGTTCACACAAAAACTATACATGGATGTTTATAACAACTTTATTCATAATTGCTAAAACTTGGAAGCAACTAAGATGTCCTTCAGTAAGTGAATTGGTTGAATAACTGTGATACATACAGACACTGGGATTTTATTCAGTTCTCTAAACAACTGAGCTATAACGCCATGAAAACACATGGAACACAGCAACCTTACATGCACGTTACTAAGTGCAGGAAACCAGTCTAAAAAGTTTGCATGCTATATGATTGCAACTATATAATATTCTAGAAAAAGCAAAACTGTGGAGATAATAAAAAGATCAGTGGTTGCCAGGTGTTGAGGGAGTGGAAGGGATGAAAAGGTAGAGCACAGAGGATTTCTAGGATAGTGAAAATATTCAGTAAGATTCTCTAATGTTGGATGCATGTCGTTATACATTTGTCCAAATCTACAGAATGTACAGCACTATGAGCGAATCCTAATATAAATTATAATGGGCTCTCGGTGATAATGATATTCAGTGTAGATCAAATGTAACAAACATACCACTCTGGTAGGGGTTGTTGATAAAAGGGAAGACTATCCATGTGTGGGAGCAAGTGGTATATAGGAAATTTCTGTATCTTCTCCACAAGTCTGCTGTGAATATAAAACTGCTCTAAAAACAAAAAGTTAAAAAAAACTTGGTTTTTGAAAACCTACAATTTCTCCCATTGATTCTTTTTTCCTTAATGTTCCCCTGTGTTCTCCATATTCTTGAGTTGAGCAAATGATTACTTCTGTCATTTTAAGTCTTTCTTCATAGGAAATGCTTTTTTTTTTTCTTTTCCCTGAATATAACTCTGTCTTCTTTGATAATTATAATGATTGACAGCATGTTTAAAATAAAAATCATTCAGTTAGTATTCTGGGAAATTTTCAGGAATTAGAAAATTTCCTCTTGAAATTTCTTGGGTAAGATCTTAAATTTGCTATTGCTAGTTTAGTAATGGCTTGAAAAGCTGATAACACTGAAATAATGAGACTAGTTATCCAAACACCGCTACATATGAGATATCTATTTTAATGCATTGACACTGTAGGTTAACCAAAAGTTTTCCAAATAAAAAAATTAAGATAAAATTTGCTTATGATATTTCATAATAATTTTCAAATATGAATTTTAAATTTTTATTCTGTAGTATTCTTATAAATTCTCCTCCACAATTTATAGGCACTTTATGTGTAGTTCTGGTCAAGTATTCTTTGTTTTTTTTTTTTTAAAGATTATTTATTTATTTACTTATTTGACAGACAGAGATCACAAGCAGGCAGAGAGAGAGGAGGAAGCAGGCTCCCCTCGGAGCAGAGAGCCCGATGCGGGGCTCAACTGCAGGACCCCGGGACCACGACCACGACCCGAGCCAAAGGCAGAGGCCCCAACCCACTGAGCCACCCAGGCGCACCCGGTCAAGTATTCTTTAGGAAAAATGCATTAAATATTTTATTTATGAAAACCATATTTTTAGGAATAATATGTAAATTTATTTTAGAATATCTCTATTTATAAAACTGGTTTACTTTTTTTTAAAGAAACTTTATATTCCATCAACCTTATTTCCATTTTGTTTGCATTTGTGGAAGAGCAGCTTAAGACCGCTCAGTGGTTTTTCTTACCCATTCAGTGGCCTGAGCAGTGGGAGCTGCAGACCAGTCTTTAGTGGCTGGCTGGGCCCTCCACTTCCCTCCCTCACGGAACTGCTGAGTAGGTACAGAGGGCGTCTGCACACCTTCAGACTAGTCTGCAACTTCAGGTGGAGTAGCACTGAACTCAGGAGCTAGAGCAGTCTATTCACCTTGAAATTCCTCCTTGGTCACAGCCTTTTCATCAGAGGCCTGCTCTTCCTTTTCAATCTCTTGTTCTGATCACTAGTTCTACAGAGATGACCTCCCATGGGTGATCACGGGAAATGGTGCCACACGTGGGCAGAAGTTCCCTGGCCAGCATCCACCATATCAAGCCCACTGACTGAGCTCCCTAGTTGTTGCAAGGGATGGCAATGTCCACATACTGCAGAGCAGAGTCTGCGTTACACAGAGCAATGGTAGGCAGGTTAATATAAGATGCCTCTGTAAGAGCTTGGTGGTCAGCCCTGGGATCGGTAACCACCAAAGGTCTCAGCTCTCAGACGGCTGCCTGGATCTGGTTAGTGAAGTTTCCAAGAGTGAAATGGCTGGCAATCAAGTTGTTGCAGTAGCAGCAGTAAACTTCAGCACAGCTTGCTGGCCCGTATTCCTGGGTGATATGACACTGACATTAGCTGGGTTTTCAATGGCAACAACGGTACAAGCTACCAGCGGAAGCTTCTCCTGGTTCTCTTCAGATTTATGATGTAGATGCCATCACTCTTCCTTTTGTAGATGTACTGTTCAATTTGGAAGTCAAGGTTGGTGCCACGTAAGTGGGTTCCTGCTGCAAGGAGTTTGAGGACATCTTCTTCCTTCATTTGCAGGACATCAAGGGCTCCAGACATTGTGAAAGTTTTCCTTTAAATTACAATGGAAATGCAAAACAATGCCTTATGGACACTTCCCTGGGTAGCATGGAAAGGGAAAACTGGTTTACTTTTAACTCAATGAATATTAGCATTTTCAAATATTTCAGAATGACATGGGGATGTAGACATCACTCTATAAAATTATAGAGGTTTAAATTTCTGCAGTTTTACCTTTTAATTAATAATTATTTTTTAAAAAATATTTTACTTAATTATGTGACAGAGAGAGACACAGCAAGAGAGGGAACACAAGCAGGGGGAGTGGGAGAAGGAGAAGCAGGCTTCCTGCTGAGCAGGGAGCCTGATGCAGGGCTTGATCCCAGAATCCTGGGATCATGACCTGAGCTGAAGGCAGATGCTTATTAATAACTGAGCCACCCAGGCACCCCGATTTTTTAAATTTATTTTTTATTTTTTTAAGAGATTTTATTTATTTACTTGAGAGAGATAGAGAGAGCGATCACAGGGGAGTAGGAAGAGGAGCAGAGGGAGAAGTAGACTCCCCACTGAGCAAGGAGCCCCCTGTGGGTCTTATTTCCAAGACCTGGAGATCTTGACCTGAGCCAAAGGCAGATGCTTAACCAACTGAGCCACCCAGGTGCCTCTAAATTATTGCAGTTTAAAATATTAATATTCTGTCTCTTTCTTGGTATAGAATTTACATTTTTGGATAATGTTTTCTGTTAACCTGAGTTTTGTCTTTAAAAATGAAGCTGAAGGCTGCATCTTGTTGAACAAAATAAACCTTCAAAGACTTGCTTAATACAAACAAATTAACCATCTATTTTGATACTCTTGCAGTCTGCATTTTACTTGAGTACCTTACCTGTAACTGTTAACAAACTTCAACTCACCCCTCTTATTCTACCTTTCTCTGGTTACCAGTGTGGTCATAGCTAATAAATTTTCATGGAATGAATATCAGCCAACTCAATCATAAATTCTTAAACAAATACTGACAGGAAAGGTAAAAGAACTTCTAGAAACAAGAAAAGAAGCTTCAGCTCTCAGGTCACAGCTATGGATGTGGTTAATCTTAAGTCCTGTCCAAGCTGCCTTTCAAATTAATATCAAAGATGAGTAGACAGAGTATATTTTAGCTTCCCCATCATGTTCTCTCTCAATCTCTCTCTCTCTCTCTTTTTTTTCTTTTTAGTATAACACCATGTCAATATCTTGGATGCTCAATAGGGCTTTTGGGTTATCTTATATTCTTTACCAATTTCTTGATGAAATTGGCTTCAACTTCTAATCCAGTGTTCTTTTTCATGACTTCAGTTTTATGAAATGAGTTACTACTGGCTTGAGTTCTAGATGTTATTTTATCCTCTTTGTCTATTATACTATTTATCTTCTGCCTCTATTAATTCTTTTCCTATACCATGTTGTCCGATTATTCCATCTCTCAATTACCACCATTGCCCAATTTTATTCTGCTTCCAAATCATCATCAACATGGTCTCTAGAAAATTTTTATTATATATTTAGGACAAAAAAGAGTTTCTATCACAGGACAGCATACCATTTAAAATAAGATTGTAGATATTTATATCTGTTAGATTTTCCTCCATGACAAATCACCTCAAAACTTTAAGGTAACAATCATTTTATGATTGCTCCTAAGTCTATAGGTTGGCCATGTAGTTCTACAACCATCTGTGGGTTGGGTGTTCTAGAATGGCCTTTCCCATCTATTGGGAAGTTGATGTTGGCTCTTGGCTATGGTAATGGGGATGATTAGACCAGGCGTCTTTTATCATCCAGCAGACTAGCCTTGACTTTTAACATGAGAGTAGCAACAGAATTCTGAAGAGTAACGAGAAATAAGCCTTAATAAACAAGCACTTTTCAAATTTCTGCTTATGTTAGGTTTGCCACTGACCAAAGCAACACACATGACCAAGCCCAGAATCAGTGTGTGTGTGTGGGGGATACTCAAGGGCAAGGAAACAGGAAGAAGATTATTAAGCCAATTTCTAAACAACCTATGGAACATTGTTTAACTTCTGTATCTTTTTTCAATTAGTCAACTTTCTTCATAGGGCACATGTATCCCATTGAATTGCTGGGCTAACCTCTCTTCCTGTGACCTCTTCTCTTTCCACCCTGTCTCAGTAATGGTCTCTCAGTTATGATTGTAACCCCCACCATTAAGAAACTCCCTGCTGAAATGCTGATGTTGTAGAACAGAGATAAGCCATTGCCACTGTGTGGTATCGGAATTCTCGACTTTCATAGTCCTAGACCATAATGAAGTGGTTGTTTTAAGCTGCTACGTTTTGGGTTTTTTTTTTTTTATTGTTATGTAGTAATAGTAAGTATAATACACATGTTAAGAAGAAAGTGAATGTTTAACACGATCTGTGCTATGGGAGTTTAGAGGAGGAAGCAGTCACCAAAAGTTTGGGTAGGCTGGTACTCCCCTTCCTTGTCCCTCTCCCCCACTTTAAAGGCAGAGTTTGACAGACAATACAGGACATGGGCAATGAAAAAGGGAAAGCATGAAAACAAAGTTAATGGCAAAGATCCCTGTTCTTTTTTCTTTAAAATTCTTTTCTTAGAATAATCACAATTAAAAATAAACCAGCTTACAAAGCACTAGAAAAAAGAATGAAACCTGAATAGAGAAGAAATAAATTAAACTCCCATCTTAATTTCTGGGCTATGCTTCTGGGCATTTAAAGATGAAGCTATTGTGGTTGTTTGTGCATAGTTCTTAATGGTCTTTAGGGAGACTGATAAATGAGAAACAGACTGCAATAATTTTGAATCGGTGATCTACCAGGATAACTTAGTTACTTAAATTTCATATTTCTTTAAAATTCTGAAACAAGGGCATTCTAAAATGTTCTCTTAAAAGAACAGGAAAGTTTCATGGGAGAGCAAAGCAATTTGGTGAAAAGAGACTTATCTTTATGCCTTAACGTTTTTGGAAAACTCTCCAAACTGCTATAACGACCAAAGATAAAAGTAAAAGAGAATATCTGGCCTTTATTTTGTGAAAGGATTTTTTGAGAGGCACCACGTGTGGATATTGTAGGGAAAGATATTGATGGTTGAGTCTTCTTCCTTGAGGTCCTTACAATGTCAGGAGATGCTTATACTGTAAAGGATGTTTGTACGTTACTCAAAATAAAGCTAAAACCCAGAGTATCTATTTACATATACAGGACTATATTCTTTATTTTAGAAGGGGTTGCTGAAACAGATTCTGTCCTCTCCTTCCTGTATTTTTCTTCTCTTCTCTTCCCTTGCACCTCTCTGGACCTTCCCAGGACCCTTCAGTTGTCACACTGTGTCTGGGCTGATCAGTTCCTCTCTTCCCCTGCTCCGTCTATCAGCACTGGTTTCTCTGAGTTTCCTTCAAGCTATCCATTGAACCTACTGATGATTCCTTCACATGCGTCCAAACGTACTTCTCCTTAGTGAGGCATGGTGACCACATAGGTGTAATTTTCCAATATAGTAGTATACAAACAATTTCATTATCTTCATGTATGTAAATTTTTCACAAATCCCAAGATTCTGATATTCAATTACATCTCTCAGAATGTATAATTCCATAATTCTAAGAGGGACACCAAATCTCCCAGATCATGTATTTAGATTCCTTGTATGAAAAATTCTTATCCTCCAACCCTCTTCTTCTTCTCCTCCTTGTTGTTGTTATTTAATTAGCTTTCTGGTTATTCTGCAGCTTTCATTGAGAACTTGGCATTTGCTTTACTTTCTCTGTTTTTGCCCCCAATCTGGCATTTTCTCATCCATCCATCCATCCATCCATCCATCCGTCCGTCCAGTTTGTTATTTATGTGAATAGCTCATATTATATGATAGTCTCATAGTTACTTGTGGTTATCAAATTTGATACCTTTATTTCTTTTAAATGTAGTTACCTGGCATGTAGTGAACATTATGCTAAAGAAATAACAATACTTAAAATTCAAATCAATTGTTAAAAAGTATCACTAGACTTTGGTAACAGATGAGATTATCTATCTATTATTAATAGTTCAAATTTCACTGTCCCTTGCTCTCCCATTACCTTTAGGACCTTACAAGCATTCACCAGTTTAAGATTTCAGCCTTCTGAATATGGTTGGGTGGTGTCTCATATGTACCTCAGAAAAATATGGTCAGGGTATTGTCTATCCTGTTTTTTTCCTGTCACTCTGTGAGCGTCTCAATCCCCTATGCCTGAAGGGCTGTCAGTGCTCTACTGGCAGGTACCTGCAGTGAAAACACCCATGTCCAAGCCAAGTCTTCACTTTCTTTGAACTTCCATAGCTGCCAAATCCAAGGTGGAAAAAATGCAGCTGACTTGATTAGACTTTTGTCTTAGAGACTTAAGTAACACCCTTATGTGTTGTCAGTAAGAAGATTAAATGTTTAAGAGGGTGAATGTTTAGCAAGATATGCATTCTTGTATATAACTAAACAAGAAGTGATCCTATAAAAAACCTATTTTTTAAAGAAATTAATTTTGGAAATCTGTTTGGGGTCCACTTAATATCTGGTTTAATTATGGCTAAGAAAAGTCATGCCATGTAGATGTAGACAAATCTTAGATTAATCAAAATGAATTTGAGGAATGCCTTAATAGAACTTTAGTTTGCAACTAGGATGGTTCTTAAAATATATTGAAAGAAGGAAGCCAGCTGCTAACACAAAGGAATACTACTCAATAGTCACTGTGTAGGAGTTGTTATGAGGGCTAGAAAGAAGACAGTACAGATATTCAACAATTGCTTAAATCTTTACCAAGAAATACTTTGGGGGAATATGCCATACTTAAACTCTATCTAGAGATGATTCACATTTTAGGTTTAGAGAGTTATAAGCTGATGGTATTCTCTGCATAATTTGGTAACCTAGGAATGAATAAATTATTTGGGTCAGATTTAATGTGCATAAGTGTTGAAAGTAAATGAAAAATTAATTTAAGACTAGGTTGTTTAAGAAATATAAGCTCACTTTGGAAACAAATCATAGCATAATCTTTGAAAAGAATAACCCCATCTTATTGTTTTCACAGATATTTTTATTTGTAAGCTGAGAAGACTCTATGGTTACATTACACTCTATGGTTATACTTATAGATTCAAAGATGCTTTGATAAGTTTTTTTAAAAGATTTTATTTATTTATTTAGAGGGCACACACATGCAGAGGGTGGAACAGAAGGAGAGGGAGAGACTCTCAAGCAGACTCTGCATTGAGAA
Organism: Mellivora capensis; assembly: GCA_004024625.1. Classification (NCBI taxonomy): domain Eukaryota; kingdom Metazoa; phylum Chordata; class Mammalia; order Carnivora; family Mustelidae; genus Mellivora; species Mellivora capensis. The sequence goes on along the minus strand of PISX010010069.1, from coordinate 15,956 downwards.
TGGCACCTGATACAAGGCTCCACCTTACAATCCTGAAATCATGACCTGAGCCAAAATCAAGAGTTGGATGTTTAACTGACTGAGTCACCCAGGCGTCCCAAGTTTAATTTTTAATAAACATAAAATGAATAACAAAAGGGACAGGAGAAGGGTAGTTTGGGGTAGAAAGAACAGTTCTTATGCAGTTTTTTTTTTGTTTTTTGTTTTAAATTTTTTATTTATTTGTCAGAGAGAGAGAGAGAGAGAGAGTGAGTGAGCACAGGCAGAAAGAGTGGCAGGCAGAGGCAGAGGGAGAAGGGTCCCTGGCGAGCAAGGAGCTTTATGCGGGACTCGATCCCAGGACGCTGGGATCATGACCTGAGCCGAACGCAGCCGCTTAACCAACTGAGCCACCAGGCGTCCCTCTTATGCAGTTTTGAGGCAGTTTCATTTGAAGTTATCTAAACACCTAGGAGCACATAGGGAAATACTCAAATCTGCAGATGCCACTAGATTTTCTGAGTGAAGACTCACCTACTTATTCAGTTCTCGAAAAACTTTTATTGGATACTTAATATATTCTAGGCATTGTATTAGATAACAGAGATGAAAGGATGAAGGAGATGCAGCCCCTGTCTCAAGGGCACAATCCAAATGGTGGAGACAAATTAGGTAAATATATAATCCCATCTAATAGACCCTCTAAGAGATGTACAAAAATGAATTAATCACTCTATATAATTATATATCTTTTTAGTATAAGATGATGCTTGGCAGAAACACTAAAGGAATTTTCAAACCGAACACAGATTCTCTCCCACGAGTCTGACTCATCAGGAGGGATTATTCTGTCCTGTGTTAAGTAGAACCACACCATGCTATCTTGGAGCCCAAATTCCTTGAGTACATAGTTGGTAAAACAGTACCACAACGGGCATTCTGTTTGATCTCCTCCAATCCCTCCCATTTTCCTGGTCTGGCTATAGTGCTCCTCTGTTCACATTCCTGAGATAAGTATGTCTACCTTCTGATCTTTTAGTAATGAAAGGAGCTTTAACCATAACTGGATTCAAGTGCACACTTGTCCAGTTTAATCCCTAGGTTTGATCCCAAGTTCCACCAGCAGGTGGTAGGGAAGTCAAACAGAGTTAACCTGTTTATAATTGTTTTGGACTGAGACAGCAAGCACAGTAATCATTGTGCTAATTCTGGGTAAATAACAATTTCTATGTTTATAACACCTGTAGATATTGATCTCACTTACTTTGACTTGTTAAATCTGTGTGTTTTTTTGAACCACAGTTTTAATTTCCTAGAATTTTAAGCATCAGCATTATTATTATTGTTAAAAAATACTGTTTGTCAATGTGTACACGATTTGCCTTACTTAAAGCTTATCAAAAGTAAATATGGTCTTTATATCCAAGAAGAGTATAACTTAAAGGATTGAAAGCATAATTCATACGTGCTAATATTAATATCCAGGAAGATTTTCTTTCTAGAATAAAAAATCTGAGAATATTAGTTATCCATTTTCTATTTCATTTCTTATTCTGCAAATGAACCAAAAGGGACAGGGATTTATTGACCATTGTGATCTGCACATCTTTGGAGACATTCAATTGCTTTTGGCATCCATCACCCCTGGATTCCTGAGGTCCTTTAGCATCCTCTGTGACATGGAAACAAATGAACAAACATCAAACACCTATGTTTTTTTTTTTCCCTGTTCTTTTTCCAAATAATTTTATACAAGTCCCTGCATGTACAAGTTTAAAAGTGAAGAAAACAAAGGTTAATTAGAAGTAGAACATCAAGTTAATTTTCCTTAACTGGGAAACTTTCTGCATGTGTTAGGGACCGTAACTACATTTTTTAAAAAAGATTTATTTATTTATTTGAGGGAGAGCAAGTGAAAGAGAGCATGAGTAGGGTTGGAGTGGGGAGGTGGGGTTGAGGGGAGAGACACTGGGCTCCCTGTTCAGTGGGGAGTCTCCTTCTCCCTCTCCCTCTGTCTTTGTGCCTACTCAGGCTTGCTCTCTCTAATAAATAAATAAAATTAAAAAATAAAAATTTAATGTTAGGAAATAAAGTTAGCTTGTCTTTACCTATTTCAATCAATATATTTGATAAATAGAATATTTGTCATTAGACACATAGTGTTAACTTGAAATCTGAAAAAATATTTCCTTTTTGAACTCTGATGATGTGTCATCATAAATTATGTTGTTGAAAAATCATTTGATGGAAGATAGAGATGGCTTTCATATCTTCTCAAATCCCCACATAGGAATACCCTGGCAACTAGAGAGCAAAAACAAAAATGTTCATGGAGAATATTCATAATAAAATTAGGTGGCATGATAGTCTCTTGAATTCCAAAAGTACAAGTAGGTACAAACCACCAAGAGTAACAACACAAAGATACTGTTCAGGAGAAAGCAGAGGAAAACAATGGTGAGTCTGAAGGACCTGAGAACAGGAGATCTTAAAATAATCAGCTAATATCCACTTGAAAATATGGTGGGGGCAATCTGAGAACCGCAGCTGATAATTATAATGATAATTTTATCCACTGTCAAAAGTGCTGGGGGGGACACCTGGGTGGCTCAGTCAGTTACATGTTTGCCTTCAGCTTAGGTCATGATTCCAGGGTCCTGAGATCGAATCCTGATTCTGCTCTTTACTCAGTGGGGAGCCTACTTCTCCCTCTGCCTGCCATTCCCCTCTGTCTCTCTCTCTCTCTCTCTCTCTAACAAATAAATAAATAAAACCTTAAAAAAAGAGAGAGAGAGAGCTGGGACCTTCACAGTAAGGCCTAAAAGTGTTAGAGAAGTCTAGGGTCTTTAGACTTTTAAAATTGACCAGCGAGAATTTCCTTTCAACACAGGATCCCACACCAAGGAGAAACTGTTTAGAGTGGATTAAAAAATGGCAAACAGAGAGACAACCAGGGGACCAAAGGGCAATGTTTAGACAAGACTGAACGAGGAGAAAGAGACAAGAAATCTCAGCAAGTTGCCTTATTATTTAAAAGTATACAAACAACATTACATAGAGCTCTAAAATTAAAGGAAAAGCTGAATTCTAAAAATTCGTGAAAATCAATTTTACATAAACTATCCAGAAACAATTGAGGTTGTCTCCAAAAGTTGTTACAGAAATAAAAAAGAATAAAAAGAATAGCATTTTTACAGATAATATAAGCCTGCTAAGAAGACATGTCCTTAAAGGAGGTGAAAGTCATAACCTACCAATTAAAAATAAGTTAATAGACATTAAGAAAATGATACAAGTTATGAAAAACAATGTAAGTAAGACTTAGGAATCTAAAAAGTAAGTGACAGAATGTAAGAAAGAATTGGAAATTGAAGAAAAATCATTTTAGAAATGACAATTAAATTGGAGCACTACAAGACTAAATAAACATAACAAATAGTGCTATAAGAGAACTATAAGACAAAAAGAGAAAAATTGTTTAAATCAAAATAACTTTAAAATAAAAGATTTGAGAGAAAGTGACAGATATTGAAGATAGACAAAGAAAGTCTAATATAGGAATAATAACAGTCCATTAAGAAGAAAAATCAGGGACGCCTGGGTGGCTCAGTTGGTTGGGTGGCTGCCTTCGGCTCAGGTCATGGTCTCAGCGTCCTGGGATCGAGTCCCACATTGGGCTCCTTGCTCGGCAGGGAGCCTGCTTCTCCCTCTGTGTATGCCTGTGCGCTCTCTCTTTCTCTCTCTCTCTCTCTGACAAATAAATAAATAAAATCTTTAAAAAAAAAAAGAAGAAAAATCAAAGCAAGGGAAGAATAAATACCAGAAAATGAAATTTAAGAAAAGTTTCCTAAAATTACAAAATATATATCTGAAAGTAAATTTCAAAAAGAGCTTATCAGTATGTGAGAATACTGACCCAAATGACTGCCACTAAGACATACTCTAGTGAAATTACTAAAAAAAGAGGAAATCCTATATTTCTTAACTAATTGAGCATTAGAAGTTCAGAAATTATGATTTTTGTTTGATTGATAAAACTTACATTTGATTAAATAGAAGTATGTAAAAGTGTGAATGTGACAAACTTGTTCCTGAAATTGAATCTAAAAAAGGAATGTTTCATTTATCTATTGCTGGATAGCAAACCACAACAAAACTTACTGGCTAAAATCATCAACTACATCCATCTATTTTGCTCAAGGATCTGCAATTTTGTTGGGCCTTGATTGGGTTGGCTCACTTTTATTCTACTTAGTGTCATGTGGGACAGCTCAAAGGCAAAGGAGTTGGAATCACTGAAGACTTATTTATTCAATCATATGTCTAGCAGTTGATGCTGGCTGATTGCTCAAATATAAATCTTTTCACATGGACTAGACTTCCTTACCACACGGTAGCTGGGTTCCAAGAGTAGCATTCCAAAAGGGAGAGATCCAGGTAGAAGCCCATTGCCATTATGATCTTGTCTTGGGTGTCATTTAGCATCATTTCCACTACATTTCTATTTACAGAAGCACTCACAAAGGGAGTTCACCCAAGCTCAGAGGAGAAACTAACTTTCCATCTTTTGATGGGGGAATGTCAAAGTGCTGGATATTTTTGTGTTCCTAACAAATATTGTTGAGCTTTGTTTTACAATGCAGTAAAGTTTCTTGAAAACAGTTTAATTCTATTAAATCTTACTTTTAAGATATGTTAAGAGTTCTCAGTCTAAGGCTATTTATTCTCCAATAATGAGGGAAGATCTTTTAGTATACTCTACCCAATGTCCTGTGAAACATGAAGTCTTCCACTCTGGCTGGTGGGAGACAGCGATATTTCTGGTCCTGTGTGAATTCTGGGCAGAGGCACAGCTAATCCTCCTGGTAAATCTTTTCTTGGCCTCAGGTAGTTTCCTTACATTAATGGTTGGTTAGTACTCAGTGAATGCTTGACAGAGACCCTCTGCTGTTTTCTGGAGTTGTTTCTCTGCACAACTCTTTGCCTATGGAGTTCTGCCCTTCAAGCTGCCTTGGTTACCTAGGAGTCTGAGTTCTGTCTTCTCAAGTCAGGGAGTCAACTGGGCTCTTCCTGGATCCCCCTCTTATGCTGCAGCCTGGAAACCCTCTCAAAGCAGTAAGCTAGAGCAACAGTGTAGGTAATACCTCATTTGTTCCCCAACTCTTGTCATCCGTACCCTGAGCCCTCATTGTCTAACATTCTGTGCCTTGAAGACCAGTATTTCCGATGTTTTGCCCATTTTTTGGATATTTTAGGCAAAGGGATAAGTTATATTCCTGTCTCCATCTTGACTGGAAATGGAAGTCCTGCTTGGCTGCCTTTGAGTTATGCCTTTGTTTATCTGTGCCTCCTGCAAAGACTTTTACATCCATAAATATTTAGAGAATGTTCTCAAAGCACAGTAAATACCTATGTGCCTACCTAATGTTTCCCTGATATTAAACCACTCATGCTTTGAATGTTTTTTACTGATCTTCTTGTCAAATCACTAAATTGACCCTTTCACTTTTTATTTCTGTCCCAACTGCTGCTGTAATGAATTATCACAAACTTTGCAGCTTAAAACAACCCAAATTTATTCTCTTGCAGTCTGTAGGCCAAAGATCTGGTCCCGGATTGTCTTGGTTGTTTCCTTTGCTTCAAGTTGCACAAGCCTGAAATTAAAGTCAGCAGGCGTGTGTTCCCACCTGGAGGCTCTGGGGTTGGAATCTGTTCCCAAGCTTATTTGCAATGTTGGCAGAATTCAATGCTGTGGTAGGACTGAGGTCCCTCTTTCCTTCTGATTGTCAGCTGAAAGCTGCCCTCATCTGGAGGCCTCCTTCTAGTCCTTGCTCATAGCCCCTGCATCTCAGAACACGTGATAATGCCTTGAATTCTTCTCATGCTGTCATGATTCTGTTCTGTCTTTTCCTGCCACAATTTTCTGGCAGATTCTTTTGCCTTCTTATTCTAATTTTAAGGGTTGGGCCAATTTGGACATTCCAGGAAAATCTCCCTATTTTAAGATTCATAATGTTAATAATATCTTCAAAGTCCCCTTTGCCATGTAGCATAATATATTCACAGTTTCCAGGGAGTAAGGTGTGGATATCTTAGAGGATGGACATTCTTCTGCTACCACAGAAATAAGTTGTAATTGTTTTTATTATAGGTTCTATTTCTCTGATGTTTTAAAAAGAAGTCACTCTGCATATTTTTGGATCTATATTTCCCTTGGGGGCCTGTTTGCTTTCTGAGGACTTGGGTCTTTTCCTTTGCCAGTTTCTTAAGCCTCAGTCACACTTTCTAATCAGGCGATAACTAAACATCTTCTCCTTTACACATCCTCTCTTTAAGAGCAACTAGACCTGAGTCCATCTCCTTTTCCCATTTATATACATTCAGTCTGATCTCCAAAATCTCACCTTTTCTCCTAGGTCAATCTCTTGCTTGCTTCTTGCCTTCCTTCATTATTCTTTCATTATCATGCTTCTGTATAAACATATTTTTTTTTGTACAGCTAATTCAATCTATTCTTTTTTGAGCAAATATGATCTCCAGAGACAGATTGTTCCAGGAACAATGGTTCTTTTAAATTGCCTACATAGCTGTTGTATTTCCAATAATTTTGCTGATATATATATATTTCAACTGAAGAAGATGGCATATTTCCTATATAATAAGGTCTCATAGTCATGGATTATAAAGTTAATAAATTAGATCCAATTTAAAACTATTATTATGGGTGTGTGTGTGTGTGTGTGTGTGTGTGTGTGGTGACTTCTAGTCTGTTGACAACCTTAATGAACAAGAGAATTTAGCTTGGGTAGCTCGGTTGGTTAAGTATCTGCCTTCAGCTCAGGTCATGATCCCAGGGTCCTAGGACCGAGCACCATGTCCAGCTCTCTGCTCAGTGGAGAGCCTGCTTCTGCCTCTGCCTGCTGCTCCTCCTGTTTCTGAGCACTCACTCACTCTCTCTCTCAATCTTTCTCTGACAAATAAATAAGTAAAATATTTTTTTTAAAAAAGGATGTAGCCTTTCACCTGCAGGTAAAGCTACTATAAGCTGCTGGGACACTACAGTGTCAGAATCCCACTTAACTCTTTCTAAACTCTTAAAGTTGAGAGTCACCTAACCTAATCACACCAGAAAACTTAATATTGAAGGGTTATTTTGGTCTTCCTATGATAGTCCTTGTTCCCATTTCTCAAGGTTTCTTGTGTTTTATTCTATTGACGAATTGGAAAATATTTATTATTCTATTATCCTTCTGAATACAGAGCTAACTGAGACATAGACTAGGGAGCAGACAGAAATGAAGATATCAGCTTCGTAACAGGTGAAAACTGGATTGAAGATTGTAGTGTAGATGTACTGTCATAATGAGTTTCTTAACACATCACTCCTGACTTACCCATTCTGGAAGTGATGAATCTAGACAACAGTAACTTAGCACGATAGGTTTCCTATAGGGCTGAGAGCATCCCAGCGTGTTTTCTCTCTATTGAGAATTGGTAGAATTGGTAGAGAATTGGTAGAATTCCTATTGGTAGGAAGGTCTAAAGGAGAAAAACTGAGCGTGCTAAGTCAAGCAAACTCATTTCTTTCCCCAGATGCATTAGTTAGTTACATCATTCCTCTTTTTATGGGGAGGAGGAGTGAGTGATGAGGGAGTTGAGAGACTCAGGAAAACATTAGATGAGAGGAATAAGGTTTCCCCCTCTCCTCACCAATTTATAGGGGTGTGTTTATCATATCCCATCCCCCAACCATGTAAGTCAGTGAAAGTTGATATAATGTCTTGTGTAGATAACTATTAGGTAGAATTTGCTCCTGTTTGTCTGCAGATGTCCCACTGGATCTCTTCCCAGGTGAGCGCTGTCCTTTGTGTTTATAGACTATTATGTTCTTAGAGACAAGGCCTCTGGGTTCAGGGATGGAGAACAATGTGTGTGAAAGGGGTAATGTGCCTTAACAAATGTTAAGGAACAAATGTTCCTTCTCTGACTCATTTTCTGATTCCCTCTTTCTTTTTCTCATTGGGTCAGGCATAAAATCTCTACTACCCTGTCCAGGGGCATAATTTATCTAAAATACGTCCATTGGGCTGTGATTATTTGATTGGACTCACTTGATTTGGCCTGTCCTATTTTTGCCTGTATTTTGCACAAAGAAAAGTGGGAACTACCTGACTTTTGTCAGCATCATCATCATTTCATAACAAAAACCAAAACTGAAATAATCTAAAACTACAGTACCTCTCAATTTTGACTCATGGAACCTGATGGTCTCAATTTTGACTCATGGAACCTGATGGTGTAAAGAAAAGCATCGTACATACAGATATCCCTCACTATTCAGATCTCATTATCCAAACATTTGCTCTATATTCCTGCAAAAATTGTACCATACTTCATTCTTTGAACTGAAAACCTGCTATAATGAATATATTGGTGCACCAGCAAAATCATTTTAATTGGGCAGGACTCAGGGAGAGAAGATGTAAAACATGCTACCTCTATCTAGCTGTTCTCCCAACAAGATCTTACCGTGTACTTGTGTTGTCCAATGTGTTTGCACTATTGCTATTAACTTTATTACTTTCCCCTGAGAGTTCAGCCTTTACAGTGGTTGCTGCTGTAAAGTGCCTGTAAGTACTACCAACATGGGGTTTAAATTAGATACCAAGTGTTAATTTTATTTGAAGTCAGAGGGATGGTTAGTTAGCATTTGAAATACTCCAATCAGGCATACACTCAGACAAGCAGTTAGTTAGCATTTGAAAGAATCTAATCAGGAGACCATTTTCCTGAGGCACCTGCTTCTAGGACTCTCACTATCTAGATCTTGATCACTACTATTAGATGTCCTAATTATAACTTAATGGAACATTGAGATGAGTTTTCATTGGTGAAATGAGAATGTTCAAGATATATGGGTTGGTTTGAAATATTGCATAGGTACCTGTGACTTACATAAAGAGAGACAGAATTTCCCATGAACCAAGCAGCCTAGATTGATTAGGGGGCAAGTTTGCGATTTGGCAATGTCAACATTTTTGGTTTTCTCAACTGGGAAAAGGGGCTGCTACTGACATCTAGTGGGTAGATGCTAGGGATGTTGCTGAAAATTCCACAATGCACAGAAACTTCCCACCCCTTGCCCCCTCCCCCCAACAAAGAATTATTGGCCCAAAATATTAGTAATGTCAACATTAGAAACCATAGCTTACATTCTTCAGAGTGCTGCCCTAGGTCTATCTATTTGTTTCTTTGGGTAGCCATTAACTGAGGAGTCTGTCTTCTGCTTCTGACTAGAAATTTAGTTGACACCTGCTACTAAAATATTGATGCAATTCCCTCCAGTAAACATTTCATGGAAGGTGCTAGTTGGAGTTCCTTTGAGGTCAGAGAACTGGAACTTAACTATTTCAGTGCCTGCTTGGTAATATGTGTTTGAATGTGTTGTAGAATTCAGTCAGAGACTTATTCTCATTGTAATAGAACTCCTGATGTGTTAAGAGATCTTCAGAACTTGGGGCGCCTGGGTGGCTCAGTGAGTTAAGCTGCTGCCTTCGGCTCAGGTCATGGGATCGAGCCCCGCATCGGGCTCTCTGCTCAGCGGGGAGCCTGCTTCCTCCTCTCTCTCCGCCTGCCTCTCTGTGTACTTGTGATCTCTCTCTCTGTCAAATAAATAAATAAATCTTTGAAAAAGAAAAAAAGAGATCTTCAGAACATAGACCTGCAGTTTTTACTTCCCTCTCAGTATTAATACTATTTATATTTATCAAAATAGCCTAATAATTGTGCATACCTAATTTTGCTTAGGTTAGTTCCCAAAGGGCAAGATATTGCTTCAACCTTCTGTGACCTTTACTACCCAGGATCTTGAGGAGCTTTTTTTTTCTTTTTAATTAACCTGTAATGTATTATTTGCCCCAGGGATACAGGTCTGTGACTCGTCAGGCTTACACACTTCACAGCTTTGAGGAACTTTTAACATGCTTAAATATTTGTGCATACACTGAGTAGTTCCTATTGAGCTTCTTATATGTACCAGACATTGTTATAGTTCCTATGAATGTAATGGTAAGCAAAATAGACATAGTGATTGCTTTCCTGTGGATTATATTAGAAATATGTCTGAGTTCCAATTGGGAACATAGCAAAATTAGCTGTTTGCTAATAGGCAAGTTATTTCCAAAGCAAAATGGAAGAATGAGGATCCCATGTTATTGCCAAATCTAGTGCTTATGTAATAAATATATTAGAGACTCAATTTAAGAAAGTCTTTATAATTTGGAAATGCCCTACTGAATTCTAGACAAATCTAAAACCTCAAGCCATGGAGAGGGGTAAGTCAGCAGGCTTTGTCTAAACCTGACATGCCATTGATTTGCTTTTTCCTTAGTTTTGTATACAGATGTCAAGTTAACTATGCACTTGCCTTATCTTCTTAAAAAATTTTTTTTGAGCATTAATTTAATTAGTACACAGAAAAGTTGATACTCTGATTACAATCACATGCAGTATCTTTAGAATTTAGAGTTATTTGGGGGTGCTTGGGTTGTTATTTGGCTCAGTCAATTGTCTGCGTTTGGCTCAGGTCATGATCTGAGGGTCCTGAATAGAGCCCCATGTCGGGCTCCCTGCAGGGAACCTTCTTCTCCCTCTTCCCCATGCTCATGTTCTCTCTCTTGCTACCTTGCTCTCTCTCAAATAAATAAAATCTATTTTAAAAAAAGGAATTTAGAGTTATTTTTATAATAGTGAAAAATTTAGGATAGCTTTAGCTTAAATTACAGAGATAATTTCACATTTTTTTAAAGGATAGACTGGGAAGATTGATGGTTTGTTTTGTTCCTGGTAGAAGAGTAAAGAACTTGGAGAAGTTTTGGGCTGGTATACATGTACTCAAAACTGATTTAAATTGGAAGGACATTTATCTGAAGTTACAAAAGTCAGCCAGTCAGAGTCACTGCCCTGAAGAGCAAGAGCATAGCTCACCCCATCCTTAGGATAAAGTCAAAACTCCTTTAAATGAAACATAAGACCCCATACGACTTGGTCCTTGCTTACAGTTCTCAGTACCTCAGTAATGCTGACCTGCTTTCTCAACTACATGCTTTCACATAATTGTTCTCTTTGCCTAGAACACTCTGTCATTTTAAATTTTTCACTGAACTAATCTCCATGTATCAGCTTAAGTACCTCTTTCTTTGTGAAAAGCTGGACTTCCCCAACCCCCACCCTGGCCAACTTGGTCAGGTGCCTTAGTAGTATTTTTTTTCTTTCCTTCCTTCCTTTCTTTCTTTCTTTTTTTTTTTTTTTTTTGGCTGGGTACAGTATACTTTACTGATGGGACAGGACAATGTAGGGCTCCCGAAGCCCCTCCCCTTCTTCAGGGGGTCTGGGATGGAAATGGTGGAGGTCGGGAGATTCTGTGTTTTGGGGGATAAGTTGGGGCAGGGACTCCCCAGCAGCTGAGGGCTTCTCTCTTCCTCTTGCTCTCACTGGGATTGGTGGTCTAGGGGGCTTTTACTCCTTGGAGGCCATGTGGACCATAAGGTCCACCACCCAGTTGCTGTAGCCAAATTCATTGTCATACAAGGAAATGAGCTTGACAAAGTGTCACTGAGAGCAATGCCAGACCTGACATTAAAGGTGGAGGAGTGGGTGTCACTGTTAACATTGCAGGAGACAACTTGGTCCTCAGTGTACCCCAGGATGTGTTTGAGGGGGCCCTTTGTTGTCTGCTTCACCACCTTCTTGATGTCATTGTATTTGGCAGCTTTGTACAGGTGGCAGGTCAAATCCATTACAGACACGTTGCAGGGGGAGACATGGAAGGCTATGACAGTGAGCTTCCCATTCAGCTCAGGGATGACCTTGCCTACAGCCTTGGCAGTGCCAAGAGGAAGCAGGCATAATATTCTGGGCAGCTCCTTGACCGTCATGCCATAGCTTCCCAGAGGGGCTGTCCACGGTCTTCTGGGTGGCAGTGATGGCATGGACAGGGGTTGTGAGTCCCTCCATGATGCCATAGTTGTCATGGATGACCTTGGCCAGAGGATCGAAGCAGTTGGTGGTACAGGAGGAATTGCTGACAGTCTAGAGGGAGTTGTCATACTTCTCATGGTTTATAACTACCAGGAATATGGGGGCATCAGTGGAAGGAGCAGAGATGATGACCCTCTCGGCCCCAACCTTCAAATGAGCCCCAGCCTTCTCCATGGTGGTGAAAACTCCAGTGGACTCTATAACATACTCAGCACCAGCATCATCAGCCCATTTGGTGGGATCTTGCTCCTAGAAGATAGAGATGGACTTTTCATTGATGACAAGTTTCCTGTTCTCATCCTTGACTGTTCTATGGAATTTGCCATGGATGGAATCATAGGGGAACATGTAGACCATGTAGCTGAAGTCAATGAAAGGGTCATTGATGGTGACAAGATCTATTTGCCAGAGTTAAAAGCAGCCCTGGTAACCAGGTGACCAATAGGGCCAAATCTATTCACTCTTACCTTCCCATGTGTCTTGGGGATGCAGCTGTCACAGCACCGAAGACGCAGCTGTTTGTCGAAAGGGAGGAGCAGAGAGGCAATATTTTGTTCTTTATGCTCCAGTAGCACTTTGTTCGTACCTCTGTGATAATACTTTTTTTTTAAAGATTTTATTTATTTATTTATTTATTTATTTATTTATTTATTTAACAGACAGAGATCACAAGTAGGCAGAGAGTCAGGCAGAGAGAGAGAGAGGGAAGCAGGCTCCCTGCTGAGCAGAGAACCCAATATGGGGCTCAATCCCAGGACTCTGGGATCATGACCTGAGCCGAAGGCAGAGGCTTTAACCCACTGAGCCACCCAGGCGCCCGATGTGATAATACTTTATATACTAAATTGTAATTGACAGTTTACTTGTACATACTTATAACTAGACTCAGGATAGGAGAGGGCAAATACTACATCTTTCTTAACAATTGTAGTTCAATACTTGACACAAAGCACGCATCTGATAGACTTTTATTGAATGGATCAATACATAAATAAGTAAATGTCTGTGTGAACCAGTGGTTTTCAAATAAGGATGACTGACTTTGCCTACCAGTCAATATCTGGCAATATCTGGAGACATTCTGATTGATAAGATTTGGGATGAGTGGTGTTATGAGACCTAGTGGGTACAAGCCAGAGATGCTGCTAAAAATTGTATAGTGCAGGAGGGTCAGTGCCCTCATAACCAAGGGGTATGTGGTCCAAAATATCAATAGTGTCAAGACTGAGAAACTCTGGTGTAAATAATACTGTGTTTATAACAGGTTATACAAACGTATCTTTAGGGGAAAGTAGTAGAAAAAATGAGTAGCAAATGTAAATAACTAGGATATTTGGAAGCAGTTCAAAGTGCGGTCCAAGGAGAGTGGCTCAGAACCAAGGTCATGGAGAGCAACAGAAGCCAATCTTCTGGTGTTAGTGGCATGTGGCATGTGGTGGCTGAGTAAAGGAGGTCAAAATGTTCATGTTTAGATGTGCTCTCCAGTGTATGTATAATTCTCTTCTTATTCCCTCTAGTTATTGCTCTTTTGTGTTACCTTATGTTCTTTCTACTTTCCATAAAATAATTGTCACTCAGTTGTGGAGTTTATAAAATATACATAGTCTTTAAACATTCTAGATTTTTATACTGAGGAGGAAAACTGAAAGTGAATAGACCATAATTTGTGGGAGAAAGATGCACAGAGAACCTGAAGTGATTTCAACAGAGGGATAAAGAAAACACTGTCTCACTGTCTCTCTGCCCGTCTTCTTAGAAACCGGGACACATTATTTCATACAATCTGTATAGCATCTTTCTTTGATCCTGTTTTATTTATTGTTAAGCATAGTAGGACCATTGTTTATATGTGTGTGTGTGTGTGTGTGTATATATATATATATATATATATATATATCTATATCTTAAATGCATCTAAATTTAAATCAAACTGGCCTTCAAAATCATATACAGTATAAATAATGGAACCAGTTAATAAATAAGAAAATGTTTGGAGTATTAAGTAAGGACAGATGATATTTAGCTGGCTCTGTAATTTATGGTCTATCATTCTGATTAATAATCAGATGTACTGTATCTATGGAAACGAAGAGAAAAATGATTTCTGCTTCCAACAAATGTACGAAGATGAGAAATATTGTGCTTCTCTGAATAATCGGCACAGATGTTGCTCTCCTTGTTAACCTTGTGTTATTTTACCATGACAAAAGCTAAGTCATGTGGGTGGAAATCAAAACGTGTAAGATTAAGAAAATGGATGGCTGTTGCCTTAAAGAAAGTTATATGCTATCAATTAATTTGGAATTCTGAATTGCTTTTTGAATTAGGAAATAAAAATGTTCAAACTTAAATGGTTTCTAAGTGAATTCTGCAATTTGACTCATGTATATGAGCACTATCTCTAAGCTTTATCGGAAAATTTTAATGGAAAATTACTAAGATTAAGAGCATTGAAGAGTAAAAACCAGGGGCACCTGGGTGGCTCAATTGGTTAAGCATCTGACTCTTGATTTTGGCTCAAGTCATGATAGTCATGATCGTAGGGTCGTGAGATCAAGTCCTGCGTTGGGCTCAGTGCTGGGTGTAGAGCTTACTTAAGATTCTCTTTCTGCCTCTCTCTCTGCCTCTCCTCCCCCCACCCTTCATTCTCTTGCCCTCTCCCTCTCTCTTAAAAAAAAAAGAGAATAAAAGAATAAAAATTAACCCAACAGGGAAGAGACTCCTAAACCACATTTCATAAATGTAACACACCATTAATTTTTTTTAATTAAAATTTTTTAAAAATTTCTTTTCAATGTAACAGATTTCATTGTTTATGCACCACACCCAGTGCTCCATGCAATACGTGCCCTCCATAAAACCCACCACCAGGCTCCCCAACCTCCTACCCCCCTCCCTTTCAAAACTCTCAGATTGTTTTTCAGAGTCCATAGTCTCTCATGGTTCATCTCCCCCCCAATTTCCCTCAACTCCCTTCTCCTCTCCATCTCCACATGTCCTCCATGTTATTTGTTATGCTCCACAAATAAGTGAAACATTATGATAATTGACCCTCTCTGCTCGACTTATTTCACTCAGCATGATCTCTTCCAGTCCGGTCCATTTTGATACAAAAGTTGGGTATTCATCCTTTCTGATGGAGACATAATACTCCATAGTGTATATGGACCACATCTTCTTTATCCATTCGTCCGTGGAATCTCCACACTGTTCTCCAAAATGGCTGCACCAACTTGCATTCCCACCAACGGTGTAAGAAGGTTCCCCTTGGGACGCCTGGGTGGCTCAGTTGGTTGGATGACTGCCTTCGGCTCAGGTCATGATCCCGGAGACCCTGGATCGAGTCCCGCATCAGGCTCCCAGCTCCACGGGGAGTCTGCTTCTCCCTCTGACCTTCTCCTTGCTCATGCTCTCTCACTGCCTCTCTCTCAAATAAATAAATAAAATCTTTAAAAAAAAAAAAAAAGAGGGCTCCCCTTTCTCCACATCCTCTCCAACACACAATGTTTCCTGTCTTGCTAATTTTGGCCATTCTGACTGGTGTAAGGTGGTATCTTAATGTGGTTTTAATTTTAATCTCCCTGATGGCTAGTGATGATGAACATTTTTTCATGTGTCTGGTAGCCATTTTTATGTCTTTATTAGAGAAGAGTTTGTTCATGTCTTCTGCCCATTTTTTGACATGATTATCTGTTTTGTGTGTGTCGAGTTTGAGAAGTTCTTTAAAGATCCTGGATATCAGCCTTTTGTCTGTACTGTCATTTGCAAATATCTTCTCCCATTCCGTGGGTTGCCTCTTTGTTTTGTTGACTGTCTCTTTTGCTGTGCAGAAGCTTCTGATCTTGATGAAGTCCCAAAAGTTCATTTTCACTTTTGTTTCCTTTGCCTTTGGAGACATATCTTGAAAGAAGTTGCTGTGGCTGATATCAAAGAGGTTA